>PVLC010049230.1:0-10507 GCA_004027655.1 Graphiurus murinus | reverse complement strand
CAACCCATAAGTGTTCCACCTCTGAGCTACACTTCCAGCCCTCTTTCGTATTTTATTTTGAAACAGGGTCTCACTAGGTTGCTGAGAGTCTTGCTAAATTGCTGAGGCTGGCCTCAAATCTACGATCCTCCTGTATCAGCCTCCCAAGTACAGGGATTACAGGTGTACACCACCATGCTTGCTCAACCAATGAATTTTTAAATATTAAAACTCTCATTTGACTTAGTGTTGGATACTAAGCTGTACAGTATATTTTTTACTATGAGTTCTTGATGAAAAGGTAATCAGAAGTCCCAAATGGAAGGAAAATTGAGGTTGGTTAGGAGAAAGTTTTTACAATGACTGGAGGGAAAGGAAAGTAAGAAGGAAAAGAAGATTCTAGGAGAAAGAGGTAAAGGGAGAAAGAGGGAGAAAAGAGGATAGTTAACAACCTGGTGTAGTGATTCTGAGGAGCTAACAAAACACACACACACACAGGTTAAATTATGAAAGGATGACTGATTTAGGGGACCGAGAAGGACAAAACTGGGGGAAATATTGAAAGAAGGAATGAGAACAGGAGAAACTTGTTCGAGGTTAGAAAGGTTGATGTAGCCAACAGAGAGAGAGGGGAGATGATGGCGGATGAAGGGCAGCAGGGTTGTTGGTAGCAGGGGGACCGAGCAGTCACCGTGGAGCAGTTGGCAGAGGCAGCCTCCTAGGAGGCTGGGTCTGACCACGTCTCTGCCACGACAGTGGCTACTGAAGTGGATGCTCCTGCACGCCCAGAGTGTGCGCCCGGGCAGTCCTGGAGGACAGGACAGCCAAGCGGGGACTGTAGCTGGCCCCGGGGTGGCCAGGCCCGGAAGATCCATGAAGAGGACGGACAACGGGTCCTGCTGTCGCCGATGTGACTGCGGCTGCTGCCGCCACGGGCCCCGCCGGACGCACCACGCGCCTCACCGGTTCGGGGAAGCGGCGCGAGCCCCGCTGTCCCCGCGGCGGCGGCACCCCAGCGGGGACAGACGACGCCCTGAGCCGACCAGGAGCTGGGCGGTGGCGGCGGAGGAGGAAGAGGCGGCCTCGGCGGCCGCGCCCTGGATGAGGTGAGCGGTGGGAGGCTGCGGACCGCGCACGGGGGGCAGGAGAGCAGCCACAGGGCTGGAGGCCCCATCTCCTGGGACAGGTTGGCGCGCAGTGACAATTGCTTCGGGGAAGGTTGGAGGGCAGCAGGGGTAGGTGATGGGGCCCGCGGCGCGGATGGAAGGAGGAGGAGGAGGACAGCGTGAGATGCCTAGAAATTAAGGTGTGGCTCTGGACTGTACCTGAGGACGCTTGGGGAGCCCTGTCTCTATCCCAAGGTCTTTGCTTGGTGTGTAGACATCCGCTGTGTTGGTGGAAGTGTGCCAAAGGAGAGAGAACCCATGACTCAGAAAGCCAGGCCAGCAGGGGAACAGGACAGATTAGCTCAGGAGATAAAGGACCAGGAAATGTGCATGAGGGAGAGCGCCTTTGCCTTTAAGCCTCTGCATTTTGGGTATTTATCTTTGATACCGACAGCACGATTGTGCTGGTGAAGGCGCTTTCTTCCTTGGCTACCTCTTCCCCTGCAGAGCTGCCCGTTGGATGAGGACAAGCGACATCTAAACCCCAGTCCCTTCCTCAGCTCTGGCCTGGGAGACTGGACACATTTTTCTTCCTGTAGCAGCAGCAAGATGAAAATCTGTCGTGCATAACATTTCCAGCAGCTTGTGCTGCTGGCTTTTTTTTTTTTTTTTTAATAAGCAATTCCCAGTCATAGAATTTTTTAGCTTTTTCTTTCATGGGAAGCCAGCACCTACAAATCAAATCACAAAGCAATCATGGTTTCAGTCTCTAACGTCCATTAATTAGCTGGGATTTTTATTTTTCATAATAATAATACTTAATAAAATAATAATAATAATTATTATTATTATTATTTGTGGTACTGGGAATTGAACACAGGGGCATTCTACCCCCAAGCTACACCCCCAGTTCTATTTTTTTTTTAATTCTTTATTTTGAAACAGGGTCTTGCCAGCCGGGCGTGGTGGCGCACGCTTGTAATCCCAGGATTTGAGAGGCTGAGACTGGAGGATCTGGGTTCACGGCCAGGCTCAGCTGCTTAGTGAGGCACGCCACAACTTAGTGAGACCCTGTTTCAAAATAAAGAGTAAAAAATAGGGCTGGGGCTATAGCTCAGAGGTAGAATGCCCCTGGGTTCCATCCCCAGTACCGCAAAAAATAAAAATAAAAAAAAAGAAAGAAAGAAAGAAAGAAAGAAAGAAAGGGTCTTGCTAAGTTGCAGAGAGCCTCACTAAGTAGCTGAGGCTGGCGGGAAACCGGATCCTCCGGTCTCAGCCTCTCATGTACTGGGATTACAAGCGTGAGCCACCATGCCTGGCTAGCTTTTTTTAAAAAATAAATTACTTTATTTCTCTAGGTCTCAGTTTCCTGTGTATAAAAGTGGTATTTCTTTGAGGCCAGCCTCAGCTACTTAGCGAGGCCTTCTGCAACTTAGTGAGACCCTGTTTCAAAATAAAAGAATAAAAAATAGGGCTGGGGGTGTAGCTCAGAGGTAGAATGCCCCTGAGAGTTCAATCCCCAGTACTGCAAAAGAAAAAAAAGAGTAACTATATCAATGATATAAACTATATAAAAATTATTAGAGGTTTAATGAATATTAGAGTATTAGAAGCATGTGCATGGAGCCAGGCATGGTGGTGCACACTTGTAATCCCAGTACTTGAGAGCTGAGATAGGAGGATCCAGGTTCGTGGCCATCCTCACCTACTTAATGAGGCCCTCTGCAACTTAGTGAGACCCTGTTTCAAAATAAAGAACAAAAAATAGGGTTGGGGGTGTAGCTCGGAGGTAGAATGCCCCTGGATTCAGTCCCCAGTACCTCAAAAAAAAAAAAAAAGCATGTGAGTGGAAAGTGGTGTTTTGGGTATAATTTTCTAATTCTCAATCGCCCCCAAAAATGTAAGAAAGCAACTCTGTATATTATCCAGATTCTGAATAAAGAGTATTAGAAGCATGTGTATGGGAAGTGTCACCTACCCTCAGGTAGCTCAACATCTATAGTTTTTTTTTAAATTTATTGATTGGGAATTGAACCCACAGGCAAAATACACCCCAAATGCCTCCAAAATACACCCCTAGCCCTTTTTATTTTGAAACAGAGTCTCACTAAGTTGCTGAGGCTGGCCTAGAACCTGCGATCCTCCTGTCTCAGCCTCCCAAGTGCTCCACCACACCCAGTACACCTACAGTTCTAAACTAGACTCATTAAACTATAGTGTGAAATAAGTGCCATCATGAAAAAAGGAGCTGAAGAAATAAAAATAAGTTAAAGAAGGATCTCTTCAAGAAAAATTAACTGTGCCCCAAGAGGCTCCATAAAGGTGGCCTTATCTTGGAAAATATGTTAAAATCTGGTCTTTAACTTTTTTTTTTGCAGTACTAGGGATTGAACCCAGGGACATTCTACCTCTGAGTTACAACCCCAGCCTTATTTTTATTCTTTATTTTGAAACAGGGTCTTACTAAGTTGCAGAAGGCCTCACTAAGTAGCTGAGGCTGGCCGTGAACCTGGATCCTCCTGTCTCAGCCTCACAAGTACTAGGATTACAAGGATGTGCCACTATGCCCAGCTGGTCTTTAACTTCCTAAGTCTGTTTCTTAAACTGATAAACTCATGGGACTGCTATATAAACCCAGAATAGCAAATTATTAACTTATAAGTGAGGAATTTTTTACACATTAGGAGACTAGACTTTCTTTTGTTATGCCAGTGAGGTTTCTCCACATTAAAGAGCCAAATTATAACCAAAAGGTTGTTTATGAAATCTGAACTTAGGGCAGGAAAAATTAATCTGTGGATTCTAATTTTTAAAAATTGATAGCTTCACATTTGGGAGGCTGAGACCGGAGGATCTGGGTTCACGGCCAGCCTCAGCTACCTAGTGAGGCAATCCGCAACTTAGTGAGACTCAGTTTCAAAATAAAGAATAAAAAATAGGGCTGGGGATATAGCTCAAAGGTAGAAGGCCCCTGAGTTCAATCCCCAGTACCGCAAAAAAAGAAAAAAAATTGTTAGCTTCAAACAGTATTAAGGTATACAAATGATTTCTTTCCTGGACAGTGAGCGTCCATTGATTATCAACCACTCTTCTTATGCACATACTATTATTCTATTTCTGATATGTAAATGTTTTCAATGAGGTTATAGTCTATTTGTTTTGGAAATCTTTGTGCCTGTTTTAAGTGTCTGTACATTTCTTCTCTGAACTGGTTGGTCTTAATTGTAAAGTTTAAATTCCAAATGGCAAGTGTCTTAGTTTGTGTTGTGCTAGTATAACAGATTATCTGAGACTGAATAGTTTATAAGGAGCAAAAATGTACTTGTTACAGTTCTGGAGGACCAGAAGTCCAAGGTAGAGGGGTTGGTATCAGGTGAGGACCTTCTTGCCACAACAGTCCATGGCAGAGGGTGGAAGAGTAAGAGAACACTTGAGAGAGAAAGAGAGCAAGAGGGAGCCAATCTTGCTTTTATAACAAACCCGATCTCATGCAAAACTAATCCACTCTCAGGATAAAGACATAAATGAATCCATTCACGAGGGCAGAATCCTGTAACCTATTTACCTCCTATAAGACCCCACCTCTCAACACTGTTGCACTGGATTAAGTATAATGCATGAACTTTGAGGAAACATTCAAATCATGGCAGTCAGCTTATTTTCCTTAGGTAAAACTCATGTTGGGGTAGGGCAGTGGGGCTGGCAATATGGACCAGGTGCTAAGAGGCAGAGGATTAGAGAGGCCTTTGCACAGGAGATTTTTCTGGCAGGACAAGATAATGAAACTGGGTTAGGTGGGAAGCAAATTTTAGAAAAGGAACACAAGCAAGTCTATGTCCCTGGGAAAATGCCTTCATGAAGGGAATCCCCTGCTGTGAGAATATTTTTCTATGAGGATTTAATTAAAAGGTAATACCTCTTTCAAGTAGTATAATGATCAGATGCCACCCCCTTGGTCTACTGGGGGCTAAAGAACCTACACTATAGCTCCAGTTTATTCAACTGTTTACCACTGTAATAAAGTTGGTTCAGGAGGTAAAGTCTTGTCAAATGAATGCTCAGTTCATGAAGACATTCCATTTTGGGGGAATAGCTCACTAAAGAAATCTATGAACCACAGCATACAGATGGTGGCATTTTGTTTATTTAATTCAGCAAACTAAAAGACTCTCTTGTTAACCAAGATGAGTTATTCAAGGATAAAACAGTGCATCACTTTAAAAGTTGGGCAGAGCTAAAATCTGATCCTCTCTGTTAACACTCAAGTCTTGTGGGAGTTTGGAATATGAAGAGACAACGTTTATCACTCTTCTAGATATTTAATTCAGAATTTAAAAAATCACACGAAGACTGTAAAATTTCCATTAGGTTGTGTAGTTTTATTTTCCATTGAAAATTTTCATTGTTAGATGTTTATTCAGAAATTTGTTCTGTGTTGAACATAGAGTTGAAAGTTAAAACTATTTCGGACAGAAAGAAATAATTTTAAGATTTATAAAAGTGAAGCAGACTGTATTTATTTATTTTTTGGTAGTGCTGAGGATTGAACTGAGGGGTATTCTACCTCCGAGATACACACTCAGCTCTATTTTATTAAATTTTTGTGGAAACAGGGTCTCAATAAAGTAGCTGAGATCCTTGCTAAGTTGCTGAGGCTGGCTTTGGTACTGGGATTGGATCCAGGGGCATTCTACCTCTGAGATACACTCCCCAGTCCTGTTTTATTTTTTTAGGTACTGAGGTTTGAACCCCAGGGGCATTCTACCTCTGAGCTACACCCCCTAGTCCTTTTTTTATTCTTATTTTTGAAACAGGGTCTAAGTTGCAGAGGGCCTCACTAAGTAGCTGAGGTTGGACCCGAACCGGTATCCTCCAGTCTCAGCCTCCCAAGAATTGGGATTACAGATGTGTGCCACCTTGCCCAGCTGAAGAAGACATTTTAAGAGTTTAAAAGCAACTGTTGCCACCGTGAACAGGATTGATCTCGTCTGATCTCAGAAGCTAAGCAGAGTTGGGCCTGGTTAGTACTTGGATGGGAGATCGTCTGGGAATACCCAGTGCTGTACGTGTCAAGCCAGGCATGATGGCACAAGCCTGTAATCCCAATTCTTGAGAGGCTGAGACAGAAGGATCGCAGGTTCGCGGCCAACCTCAGCAACTCTGCTTCAAAATGAAAAATAAAATAGGGCTGGGGTGTAGCTCAGAAGCAGAATGACCTTAGGCTTAATATCAGTACCACAAACATAAAACAAAACTGCTTATTTTCCAAAAGAAACACTTTCAAAACCCTATTATGAAAGAACAGAAATTTGAAAGTTTGAATCCAAGTGTTGTTTTCTCCAACAAATATCTGTGAATCATATAATATTTATATTACACTTCACATTTAAATTTGTCTAGAAATTTAAGATCAGTTCTTAAAACTGCGTTTTTAATCAATAGAATTTAATGTATAGTTAACTTTAATGAGGTTTGTCTTATCTAAGACTAGTGAAGCAGATTATACACAAACGTCCAGTCAGTAGATTTTATTTAGTAGTTCAAACTCTATTATGTGCTATCTACAATCCACACATAGGTATCCTATTTGATTGGGGTGACAATTAGGATAACTAAAATGCTGAGCCTTATTTTTTTTTAAAGAATCCTAAAACAAATTAAAGCTTACTAAGTACAACATTCTCAATGAGTTACCATTCTTCTTTCTTTCTTAGAATGCTAAGTTCAATGGCTATGTCTAACATTGTGTGCAAAATTTTGGTATTAAAGAATGCTGAAACTTAAAATATCACTAAAGGTCATTAAATATCTAAAAGGAACAACTTTTATAAAAATATTAGCTATTTGTTATAGTGTGAACAGATTTTTATTTTTGTTTCTGAGCCCATTACACGCACACGCGCGCACACACACACACACACACACACACGTTTGTGGTACTGGGATTGGACCCAGGGGCATTCTACCTCTGAGATACACCCCATAGTCCTTTTTTTATTCTTATTTTTGAAACAGGGTCTAAGTTGCAGAGGGCCTCACTAAGTAGCTGAGGCAGGGCCTGAACCGGTATCCTCCAATCTCAGCCTCCCAAGTACTGGAATTATAAGCGTATGCCACCACACCTGACTCTATTTTATTTTTAATTTTTATTTTGAAACAGGGTCTCACTAAGTTGCAGAGGGTCTCACTAAGTTGCTGAGGCAAACCTATCTCAGTTTCCCCTGTACTAGGATTACAAGTGTGTACCACCACACCCAGTTCTTATATTTTTTTTTAAATAAAATAATGTCCAGGAGAACCAAAATAGATGTTTTTGATGCTTTTGAACAACTAGAATCAGGAGGAGCTGGGTGTGATGGTACATGTCTCTAATCACTGTACTTAGGGGGCTGAGACAGGAGAATCACAGGTTCAAGGTCAATCTCGGCAATTTAGCAAGACCCTCAGCAATTTACCAAGACTCTGTTTCAAAATAAAAAATTAAAAGGGCTGGGGGTGTAGCTCAGAGACAGAATGCCCCTGGGTTCAATCTCTAGTACTCCCCCCGCCCCCCCAAAAATGTACAAGAAGATGTGCTTGAGTTCTTTGCATATGTGATCATTTTATATAAGGAGCTGGAGCATCTGTGAATTTGGTATCTGCAGGGAGTCTTGAAATGAATCCCCTGTGCATAATGAAGGATGACTATATTACTTTCAAGTTTCTAGGTCAGTCAATGTAATTAGTAATATCAGTAATTAAGATGGGTAATATGGTAGGAGAGAATCAGATGTCAGGGAAGTGAGATAATTCAGTTTGGCACATCCACAAGAAAATGTCTTTCAGAACTGTCTTTTGACATCTAAATTCTTCTGGAGCATGGGGACAGAGAAGATATTTAAAAAACATACCTCTCGAGTAGGCTGCATGACTTTGAACAGACTTGTCTTTCCTCTTTTATTTGTCTTAGGTTAACATTAAAATCTGCTTATATCTCTTGAGCACACACCAGCAAATATTGGAAGAAAGTAGATGTCTTTTAGATGGCAGAATATCAGGTCAAGGATTATTGCAGACTTTTATATTTTGGCTGCCAGGAGCATTCATTGCTTTGTTTTTCAGGACAATAACCCTACATTCTTTTTTGGTGAATTGCCTTTTCCTCTATTGTTTATAGTCACAGTAGGAAGTTCTGTTAAAGTACCATGCCCTCGTCTCTCTAAATGATGGTCAGGAGAACCTCACTAAGATGATCTCTCTTTATGCTTATTAACTCTTCACGGGAGCAACGCAAGAGTGGGAAAAAATGGTTGGAACCAATTGCTTCCTTCTTGCTATCTAGATCTTTATTGTTTTCTTTACTCCTACCCCTTCTGAGCCTGTTCTTCTTGAGTCCTCAATTTTTCCTTTGAATCTGTGAATCTCCCCTTCCAGTAAATCCTCTTTAAAGTTTTTTAATATTGCCAGCCAGGCATAGTGGAACATGCCTGTAATCCTAGTACTTGGGAGGCTGAGACAGGAGGATCACAGGTTCAAGGCTAGCAGCACATGGTAACTTAGTGAGACCCTATTTTAAAAAAAATGAATTTGGAGATCAGCATGGAAGTTCTTCAAAAAACTAGGAATGGAGCCACCATGTGACCCAGCTATACCACTCCTCCATATCTTTCCAAAAGAATTAGTCAGAATACTATAGTGATACATGCATATTCTTGCTAATAGCAGCATGATCCATTATAGCCAAATTATGGAATGAACGTAGGTGTCGGTCAATACATTAATGGATAAAGGAAATGGGGTATATATACACACAATGCAATTCTACTCAACCATATGTCATTTGCAGGAAAAGGGATGCAACTAAAGAACATTCTACTAAGTGAGATTAACCAGTCACAGAAAATCAAGGGTCACATGTTTTTTTCACATGTGGAAGCTAGAGAGAAAATAGGAAACATAAGGGACTCTAAATAATGTGGAGAGAGATCTGTAGACTAGTGGTGGAAGGGGATTGGAGGAGGGATTCCAGGAGGAGAAAAATGAGGATTGAGGAAGGAAACAGTTCAAATAATACCATGGCCATATATGAAGGTGTCACTACCAATTTCAGTAACATATACAGGAAGGAAGAAGGGGAGAGTGGAGTAGGATGTGGAAGGAAATGTACCAAGTAATGGGTGCGTGTATATTTATATCACTTTGAACCTCACTATGATGTACAATTGCAATGCACTAATAAAAGTATTTTGAAACATAAAAAATACATAAATTAGGGCAAGGAGTGTATCCTAGAGGTAGAATACCCTGGATTCAATCTCCAGCAACCCCTCCACCCAGTTTAGTATATCCAGAGTTGATTCATTCATCTTTCCAAAAAGCATATTCAGAGTGTGAGGCACAATTCTAAGTGTCAGAAAAGAATGAGGAACAAGATCATCCAATACAGACTCTATACTCACAAGCTCGAGTTTAATGATGTAGTAGAACTGGTGAGGGTATAGACAGAAAACAAGTATTGGAATCATACAAATAAAGTGGCTACTGACATTAATAAGGTTTATAAAGAAAGTAAAATAGAATAATTGGTTAGAGAAGGGCTGACGTTGGTGGTGAGATCATACCAATCCCAAGACTTCTGAGGCAGGAGTTGACTGGATGTGATTGAGGATGAGATGCCAGTGCAGCTGGACCACAATAAACAGGAGGGAAGTGACAGAAGGTGAGGGAGAAGAAGGAGCCAGGAGCTAGATCACACAGGACACTGGAAGCCAAGGAAGGACTTGAAGCAGGAACATGATATGATGTGAAAATGTTTTCTTTCTTTGGAGAGGATTTTTTTTTTTTTTTTTTTTTTTGTGGTACTGGGGATTGAACCCAGGGGGATTCTATCTCCGAGCTCCACCCTCATCCCTATTTTTTTATTCTTTATTTTGAAACAGGGTCTCACTAAGTTGCGGAGGGCCTCACTAGGTAGCTGAGGCTGGCCACGAACCCAGATCCTCCGGTCTCAGCCTCCCAAATGCTGGGATTACAAGCATGCGCCACCACCCCTGGCTGGGGATATGTTTTAAAATATCATTTTGGTATAGGAGAACACACTTTCAGAGGCCGAGAGTAGAAGATGGGGCGGCTGCTTTGAAGGCTGTCGCAGGAGATAGCAGAGATGTGAGATAATGGTGATGGGCACCATGGTGGTAGCAGTTGGGCTGGTAAGAAGTGAACAGATTCAAAATATACCTTAGAGCTGGGTATGGTGGTGCACGCCTGTAATCCCAGTACTTGGGAGGCTGATACAGAAGGATCACAGGTTTAAGGCCAGCCTTAGCAACTGAGTGAGATCATTTTAAAAAGGGGGGAGGGGGAGTTCTGGGGGTATAGCTTGGAGGTGGAATGCCCCTGGCTTCAATTCCCAGTACAAAAAAAAAAAAAAAAAAAAAAAAAAA
>PVLC010049229.1:0-10037 GCA_004027655.1 Graphiurus murinus | reverse complement strand
AAAGATCCTACCATATGACCCAGCAATACCTCTACTGGGTATCTACCCAAAAGAAAGGAAACCAAACTATCAGACCAACGCATGTGTATCTATGTTTATAGCTGCACAGTTTACAATTGCCAAACTATGGAACCAGCCAAGATGTCCATCAACAGATGAATGGATTACAAAACTATAGGATATGTACACAATGGAATTTTACTCAGCCATAAAGAAGAACAAAATCATGTTATTTGCAAGGAAATGGAGGGAA
The DNA here is from genome assembly GCA_004027655.1 of Graphiurus murinus. NCBI lineage: Eukaryota > Metazoa > Chordata > Mammalia > Rodentia > Gliridae > Graphiurus > Graphiurus murinus. The sequence goes on along the minus strand of PVLC010049229.1, from coordinate 9,784 downwards.
CTGGAAAACATTATGTTAAGTGAGATAAGTCAGTCACAAAAAGTTAAAAATCAAATGCTCTCCCTAATATGTGGAAGCTAGGGAGAAAATGGGACATAAGAGGGACTCCAGATGAAGGAGAATTTTTAGGTGAACAAAGAATTTGATTTAATGGAAGGTGATGGGGGGAGGGGGGTCACCCTAATGAACATGATGTACTTACAAGATCACATCAAAGTCAATCATTAAACTGACCTTGAGAAGGAGGGAGAAGGAGGGCAGGGGGTGGAAATTGGGGAAGGGTTAATGAGAAATGTGTGCCTGGATGTCTTTACCTATACTAGCTTGTACCCAACAAAGATGTGTGATTAACCCTGTTGTATCCAAGAAATGTACAAAAATCCATGCTAAAAAAAAAAAACAATAAAATTGCCACCTGCTTCAAAAAAAAGAGTTTAAGACCTGTATACTGAAAACTACAGAACACTGAAAAAATGGAAAGACATTCAAAGTGTATAGATTAAAAGCAAGTATGATTAAGATGACAGTATTTCACAAATAAATCTACAGATTCAATAGCTATTTTTTCCAGAAATTAACAAACTGATCCTAAAGTTCATACAGAAATGTTAGAGACTCAAAATAGCTGAGATAATCGTAAAAAAGAAGAACACAGTTGGAGAACTCATACTTCTAAATTTAAAACTAATTACAAAAATTTAAAGCTGGGCATGGTAGCTCATGTCTATAACACCAATACTTGGGAGACTGAGATAGCAGGGTTGCAGTTTCACAGCCAGCCTTAGGAATTTAGTGAGGTCCTCCACAACTTAGAGAGATCCTGTCTCAAAAATATAGCTCAAAGGTAGAACACCCAGCAGCTAACACACACACACACACACACACTTAAAACGTTTAGTAACCAAGTGATATTGAAATAAAGATAAGCATTTAGATTAATGGAATATAATTGAAAATTATAATTAAACACATTTATGAATAGGATTTTTTTGTTAAGTGTACCAAAATAATTTAATAGGGAAAACATAGTCTTCAATAAATTTTATATCCACATTCAAAAGAATGTTAGACCTCCTACTATATAGAAATGCTAGCTCAAAATAGAGCATAGGCCAATTTTAGTGCTAAATTCATAACTTCATTAGACAAAATATAAGTGTAAATGTTCACAGTCTTATGTTGGTCAATGGTTTCTCTTATAGGACAGCAAAAGCACAAAAGACAAAACATGTGACAGACAAGTTGAACTTGAAGAACACACAAAAAATAACGTTTTACCTTCAAAGGACACTATTAACAAAGCAAAAAATGCCATCCATAAAATGTGAGAAAATACTTGCAAATCATACATATCATGGGGGATTTGTATCCAGAATAAATAAATTACTCTAATAACTCCACCATAAAAAGACAAATAACAAAACTAAAAAGTGGGCAAAGTTTTAAATAGGCATTTTCCAAAGAAGATAATACAAATGGCCAATAGATGCATGGAAAGACCCTCAATATCATTAGTCAGGAGAGAAATGCAATCACACTAGTATGGCTATAATAAAAAATACATACAATAACAAGTATTGGTATGGAATTAGAAAAATTAATACTACCATCCATTGCTTATGGGAAAGAGAAATGTTACTTTGGAAAACAGTTTTGCCATTTCTCAAAAAGTTAATACCCAGAAGTTGTACTCTTAAATATATACTCAAGAGAAATGAAATGCATATTTTCCCAAAAACTCATCCATGGATATCAACAGCAGATCTATTTATGATAATGCAAAGCAGGAACAACCCAAATGTTCACTAACAGAATAATTTGTGGCATATTCAGACAGTAGAGTATTTTTTCAGCTATAAAAATGAAGTACTACCCGGGCGTGGTGGCACACGCTTGTAATCCCAGCATTCGGGAGGCTGAGACCGGAGGATCCAGATTCATGGCCAGCCTCAGCTACCTAATGAGGTACTCCACAACTTAGTGAGACTCGGTTTCAAAATAAAGAATAAAAAATAGGGCTGGGGGTGTAGCTTGGAGGTAGAATGCCCCTGAGTTCAATCCCCAGTACTGCAAAAAAAAAAAAAAAGAAGTACTGATATACAGGCTATAGCATGAATGAATCTTGAAAGCACTAAGCAGAGTAAAAGAGCCCAACTACAAAAGGCAATATATTATATGATTAAATTTTTATGAAAATTTCAGTAAAGGCAAATCCATAGATGCCAAAAGTAGAATAGTGATCATCTAGGACTCTGGGGAGTTGGGAAGTAGGTAGTGAATCTTAGAGAGTGTGGAGTTTCTTTGGGGACTGATTAAAATGCTGTAATATTAGATAATGTTAACAGTTTTATCATTCTCTGAAAATAATAAAATCAGTGAAGTGTACACTTTGAAAGTATAAATTTGAGTCAGGCATAATCATGTGTGCCTGTAATCCCAGTATTTGAGAGAATAAGACAGGTGGATCACAGGTTCTCGGCCAGCCTCAGCAACTTGGTGAGGCTCTTTGCAGCGTAATGAGATCTGGTTTCAAGTTAAAAAAATAAAATAGGGCTGGGAGTATAGCTCTGAAGCAGAATGCCCCTGCGTTCAATCCCCAGTGCCACACACATACACATACACACAAAGTATAAATTTAATGATATGTGGATTATGTATCAATTAACCTGTCATAAAATCAACAGATTAAAAATACAAAGGTTTAAGCCGGGCGTGGTGGCGCACGCTTGTAATCCCAGCATTCGGGAGGCTGAGACCGGAGGATCCGGGTTCGCGGCTAGCCTCAGCTACCTAGTGAGTTACTCCGCAACTTAGTGAGACTCGGTTTCAAAATAAAGAATAAAAAATAGGGCTGGGGGTGTAGCTTGGAGGTAGATTGCCCCTGAGTTCAATCCCCGGTACCGCAAAAAAAAAAAAAAAAAAAAAATACAAAGGTTTATTCTGGACTATCAGTTCAATCCATGGAACTATATGCCTACCTTTGTGTCAATACTACATTTATACAATTACTGTGGCTTTGTAGTAACTTTTGAAATCAAATAATCTACCAACTCCGTTCTATTTTGGAATTGTTTTAGGTAATTTACTTCATTTACATTTTTAAACAAGTTTTAAGATTACATTGTCCATTTCTACATAAAAAGCCTGTTACAATTTTGAGTTCCCTTGAATATATAGATCCACTTGCAGATTAACATGTTGACAATATTGGGTCATCGAATCCATTAATATACAATGTCATTCCATTTATTTAGATCTTCATAAAAGAACATGTCATTTACGAACAAAACAGTTTTATACTTTTCCTTTTCCTATATGGTTGTCTTTGTCTAGGTTTAGTTTTTGCTTGTTCATTTGTGTGTGTGTGTGTGTGTGTGTGTGTGTGTGTGTGTCTGTGTGTGTGTGTCTGTGTGTGTGTATACTGAGGATTAAAACCAGGGACATTCTACATCCAAGCTACACCCCCAGCTCTTTTTATTTTCTGTTTTGAAACAGTCTCACTAAGTTGCTGAGGCTAACCTGGAACCTACAATCCTCCAGCTCAGTCTCCCAAGTACTGGGATTATCTAGGTTTAAAACCTCCAATATAGTATTGAATAAAATCGTTAAGACCAGACATTCTTTCATTATGCCCAATCTTAGGAGAAAAGCATTCACTCTTTCATCAGTAATTATAATGTTAGCTATGAAATTTATCACCCTTTATCAGGTGACAAATTTCCTTCTATACACAATTTATTACATTATTATTATGATGATTAGATGTTTTATTTTCCAAATACTTTTTATGCATCTATTGTAATCATGTGAGTTTTGTGTTTTATTCTATTAATACATTATGTTACATTAACTGAAACTGGATGCTAAAGCCTTCTTGCACTACTAGGATAAATCTTTCTTGGTTATGGTGTGCCTTTGTAAGTATTGCCGTATTTATTTTGCTAATATTTTATTAAGGAGTTTTGCATCTTGTGCATAAGTACATGAGTAATATTGTTCCATAGAGATTTTTCCCCTTCCCCCTTGTGATTGGCTTTGATTTCAGAGTAACTGGTGTCAAGTTAACAGTCATAATTGGCAAGGCTTCCCATTGCCTGTATTTTCTGAGGAAGGATTAATCAGTATTATTTATTTTTGGATATTCATAGAATTCATAGTGCAGCCGTGAAACACTAGTGCAGTGGCTGCTAGAGCCACAAGTGTTACTACTGCAGCTAGTAAGTTGACCCTTCACATATTTCCATAACTTAAATGTATAAGAAGACAACAAGCTCAAATGAAGTCAGACAATACAGAACTTACACAAACAGCAAAAGCAAGATCAGCATGATGTCAACTCCCCACACCCTTAGTCCCACAGGATGACATCAAACCAGAGTCCAGTTGATAGAAAACACAGGCAATGGGTCACTCTGTTATAAAGAAAGGGCCTCTAAATTACATCCAAACGGTTTTTTAATAGATCCCCAGACAAATCTCCAGCTGTATACGAAGGGGTGGCAATTAGAAAGCGCCGTATCCAACTGAAACTGGGAAGATGGATGAGCAACTGTTGTGTGGCTGTGTCCCACAAGAGAGGACTGAGGAATCTCCTTGCAGTAACTCCTCATCAGGCTTGTCTCCCCTTGCTCCAGGAGGAATCCAGGGCATTGCACCAAAACGTGGGTTAGACTGAAGTCAAGGCTCACATATATAAGACTGGCCTCAAGTGCCTATGGAGATGTACAAGGTTACCAGCGTGACTCAGCAGAGCCATTCTCTAACAAAGTCCATTTGGGCCTAGGATTTTTTTGGTGGGGAGATTTAAAATTACAAATCCAATTTCTTTCTTCTTATAGATCTGTTCAGATTTTCTGTTTCCTCTTTCGTTAGAAAAAAAATTTTTCAATCAGTGTTCATATTTTTTTTCTTGAGATGTGTACATTTCTTCTAAGTTATCTAATTTGTTAGCATAGCACTAGCTTATAATCCTTTTTATTTCTGTAAAATAAGCACTAACACCCCTCTTTCATGCCTTATACTGGTAAGTTTTATTATTTTCTCTTTTTTTTTCTAGTTCAGTCTAAGCAATAAATTTTTCAATTTTATCAAATTTTTCAAGAGCTGACTCTTATTTTCATTGAATGTTTTCAATTTTTAAATTTTCTGCTTCAGGGATTTTTTCTGCTAATCATCAGTTTTCTCTAACTGATTTCTTTAACTTTGTTTTTGTTGCTTTTATCTGGTTTCCTTAGGTGGACGCTCATATTATTGATTTGAAATCCCTTTTCTTTTAGCTGTATTCTACAATTTTGATATGTTATATATTTATTTTTATAGACTCTTCCTTATTTTCTCTAATGAATCAGGTCTGATATTAATATTTACTTTCAGTGCTAGGATAAAGTCATCTGAAGATACATTTGTAAAGTTCAGATTATTTGAGTCAAATGTTTGTGAGTGGTAAGGCTTTAGATACACCCAGATTGATTTTCACTCTTTATCAGTTTTTTCAGCCAAAACTAACAGAGTGGAATATTTGGAAATGCCAAGAGCAAAGGAATACAGGATTTCTGCTAAATTTGGAAAGTATGATTAACTACTTGATGAGAAATTTCTCTCATTCCAAACAATTGGATTGAATTAACTGATACTTTGGTGAAGCTGTCCTGAAAAGACACTTTTCCTTTTCATATCTCTGACTGTTGCCATGCCTAAAGAACAATAAGTATTCCAAAAAGCAAAAAATTGCCATATAAGATGCTGTCATAATTAATACTGAATTCTGAAGATCTTGCTTTTTTGTTAGTGGGATGGTATAGAAAGGATTAATGCACACACACTAAAAGGAGTATAGGTACATTATTTTTTGATTTAATACTCTTGATTTTTTTGCAGGAGTAAACTTAGGAACAGTGCTGTTGTATTTTTTTTTATAACAAATGTAGGCATGAGAGTGTTTTGCATCTTATTGAATGACTACTCTTGTGTCACTGCAAACAAGCAGTACCATAATCCTGGCCACTTTGCAAGGACTAAATAGGAAAGGGAAAGAGAAATCAGGACAGGGAGTAGATATTTTGAATGCTTAAAAATTTTAAATTTCATTATGAAAATAAGAGGAGATATATTTAATTTATTTGAGTTTGATTTCTTTTTGATAATAGAGGAGAATCATAGTGACTAACCATAGATATTTTATATTTCTGATGTTGTCTAGGAGGTAAACTGTTGACTTAAGGTATGGTTGTGGGTCTACCGTAAGATTAAAAACCAACTAGCTAATTAGTACTGTGTATTGAGTATTTAAAATGGGTCTGGACAGTCTTAAATGGGTCTTTTGCCTCTTCTCTTTGCTAATCTTCCCTAATTTCTGTTGATTATACTTCTCTATCAGCGTTTTTCAAATATTTTAGTTATTCTTATGTATAGAGATCTTTCTCCCATGATTTTAAATTCTTAAGGACAAGGATTATGTTGTATTCATTTTTTTTATCTCATAGTGTATAGGATCATTTTTTGTATATAAACAAGGGTTTGGTGTATATCTGTTAATTTGAATTCAAACAAACAAAAGATTATACATTCTAGTGATAAATCAGATAGATATAAGAAGAAAAGCATAGAAATAACATAATTGAATTTTCAAGTAATGTAGAGGAGCTTAAAATATGGTATATTGAAACAAATTAACACATGAACAAACAGTACCTTAATATGCTACCTCAGGAAATGATAGCTTTAAAGAGATGAAACTTCTAGAATGATTCATCTTATTCTAGAAATTGGAGCTGCCTAACAAGTTAGTAGAACTAATAGTATTTTTATATGAAATTTCTACCTCCAAAGCAAGGGAATATATACTTATAGTAACTGTACCCACTTGGAATTTACCGTGTGGCTTCATATTAGTTTCTTATAATTAAGATGCTGATAAATCATAATAGAAACAAATATTCAGGGTTTTTTCTCATATATAATAATTCATGTATTTTATATGGCAAGTTATTTTGACAGAAATTGAATTTATATGAATTTAAAAAGAAATATTTATTCAATTATGTATGTGTCACAAAGATGATGTAATTCAGCAGCCTCTTTTTTTTTTTTTAACATTTTAAAAAGAGATGAAGACTCAAGGGAATATTTACTGTGTTGCATACAAAGAGCAAAGGCCTGAAAGATGTTGTGAGTTTGAAATCAATTCTCTTGATAGTTAAATAAATTTTGGCAAATCATATACCTCTTTATCTCCAGAATTTCAGTTGTCTTATTTGTAAAATGAAAAAGGTTGAGTTGGAGACTGTTCTAGTTTAATTTTCTGCATTTCTAAGTCAATATTTTAACTTGTAATATATTTCTACAAATGATATGCTGAACCCCATGAGACTGTTATACATTTGGGTTGAAATATAAATGTATCAGTCTAGCAGAGTTTATATAAAATGAAGTGTTCTTTAGGTTTTACATTGTGAGATTTTCTTTTTCAAATTTCTAACTAAAGGACTTGAAGATGTCCTTGACTTTAGAAAATGATAAAGTGTAATTATCAATAAACTTAGAGGGAAGCAGATATGATTTTTGTAATTGTTTCTCCTTTTCAGAAATAAAAGTCATGATTGTTTCTAGTATATTCAGGATACTCTATGAGAAATGATTAAATGTTATGTAAAGAGAATTTTGAAGATAAAAAGTACTCAAAAATGTAAGATTTTATTACTGTTCTTTGACTCTCAACAATGCTTTCCCCAACTGCTTTTCTGGATCTGAACTGTATTTAGCCCTTGAACATCCCCTAGAACACCAAGGGAGAAAAGTTGCTGCTGGGCCCTGTGTTCTTGCTCTCATACAGCATCTAGGAGTGGTGGGTAAAGTATTTCTTGAATTCTTTCTATGGATTTGCATTTTGAATTCTCCAACTTTTTCTGAGCAATTATTTTATTGGACAGCATTTAAAAATTGATTTGATTTGATAAATGATTAGACTGTGTCCAATTAGAGGCTTTGGATAGGTACCATTTGCATATGGATTCCTCTGAATCTAAGGACCCTGAGATTCCATTTTCTGGGACACTGGTTAATTTTATGTACAAAAATTATAGGTTCAGAATGTATGTATTTTTGGAAAAATAAATTAGTATACTAAGGACAACTTGTGATTATAGTAGCCATTATGGTGATATTCTAGACTAGATGAAGTTATTTATCTGCAAGGTGCATTATAGAAGAAAAAAAATCTAAAAACATCAAAAAAGCAAAGGACTGCAGTCTTTAATTGATGTATGGAAGCATTCAAAATATTAAATGAATCAGAGATGGTCTCTTAACAGATTCCTTACAGAATATGAGTGAAATAAACTTTTTTTCACAAACACTACTCAGAAATTTTGGCCATATGTGTCAGTAATTGTTTTCATTGGCAAAACAAACAAACAAACAAACAAACAAACAAACAAAAATTCAGCTCCAGATATTCTTTAATATGTAAGTTTTGTATTATTGTACCTAGCACATGAACAAATTTTTAAAATGAAAGTTAGAATTTCTTTATGTTTATATGTTTATGTATATATTTACCTCTGATATTTATCTACCTCTATGTAGTATTACCAAAATTAAATTGTCAAAGAGCTCTAACAAGTACTTACATAAATCAAGTATTCCTTAAATTTTTAGAAAGGTTATGTTCAACATTTTGAAACTTTTAATGACTTCCTCCATACAAATTTTCTAATATGAACTACATAAGGGTTTCATATAATATTGGCTCCAAATGGGCCCTTGTAATTTGCCTTGGAATATCTCAAAAGAATTTATTCCTTCTCCTTATTAAAAAGAGAGCTATTAAACTAATTAGGCTGATTTTATATGTTAATTTGTTATTTTAACACAAAGAAAAATAAAATAGATTGTTGTCATTTAGGTAAATATTTTTTTTAACCACACGCATTCATAAAGACTCCTCTAAAGTTAAACAATAAATGATTATAAAAGCATTGAGGTAATGTCAAAAACTCTAAATTTAATTTTTACATATGACCACCTGCTTATATGAAAATATGAGAGTGCCCTAACTCCCTTTATTTAACCTTCAGATTTTTCCACATGTATATAATTTATTTTACTTTGTCAACTATTTTAAGGCATCTTTTTTTCTATAATGTAAATCTCACTGATGTTTAGTTTTATTTTTTCTGCATTTGAGTGGACTTAATACCATGAAATATAGTCCTCTTTATCATTGTTTCTGTTGTGATCTTTCTTTTGATTTATCTTTTGGATATTCAGATCTTTTTTTATGGAAGAGTTCATAGGTGCTATGTTCCAAGACCTCTTAAATATTTCAATCTGCAATTTTGTTAGTTTAGGAAAACTTTATGTCTTTACAGCATGTTTCTGTATTTTTTGTGCTACACCATGTGCACTGTTTCCTTGGCTCAGCGCTTTTTCTTCCACACAGACCATATTCTCTCTAAGTGATTAGAGGCTTTGTCCATTTCATTCACGTGAACTAGATAATCTCATTCCTTGTTGTTTATCTGTGGCTTGTTTATAATTTATTTATTGGTTTGAAAATGGCATTTGGATTCTGTGTTTGTTTCTCTGGCTCTGGAGTTTCTTTTTTTTTTTTTTCATTTTATTTGGATGTTTATCTTAGCCTCGAGCTCTTATATTATTGAATTTATGTTCCTATTAAATTCTTTTATAGCATGATGCATTTGTGGGGAGTGATCTGTTCACTGGGTTTGTTTATTTGTTTTTCCCCAAATTCTTCATCTGGTTTTTGCATGCCATGTTCTCCTCT
>PVLC010049228.1:0-10501 GCA_004027655.1 Graphiurus murinus | reverse complement strand
CCCTAAATTGAGTCAAGAAGATATAGAAAACTTAAATCAACCAATAAAAATCAAAGAAATAGAAACAGCAATAAAAAGTTTACCATCAAACAAAAGCCCAGGGCCAGATGGTCTCCCAAGTGAATTTTATAAAACATTTATGGAAGAACTAATCCCAATACTCCTCAAACTATTCCGTGAAATTGAAAGAAATGGGACCTTCCCAAACACTTTCTATGAAGCCAATATCACATTAATACCAAAGCCAAATAGAGACAGCTCAAAAAAGAAAACTATAGGCCTATATCACTGATGAACCTAGATGCAAAACTGCTAAACAAAGTACTAGCAATGCGCATTCAAAACCGCATCAAGAAAATTATCCATCAGGACCAAGTCGGGTTCATCCCAGGAATGCAAGAATGGTTTAACATACGAAAAACAATCCACATAATTCACCATATAAACAAACTCAAAGACAAAAATTACATGATCATCTCAATTGAAGCAGAGAAAGCATTTGACAAGATCCAACACCCATTCATGCTAAAAGTTCTGCAGAGAATCAGAATAGAAGGAACATACCTCAAAATCATAGAGGCAATATACAATAGACCTACAGCCAATATCATATTAAATGGAGGAAAACTTTTTCATCTCTTATTTTGGTAATTTGGGTTGCTTCTCTCTTTCTTTTGGTTAGATTGGTTAATGGTTTATCTAGTTTATTTTTTCAAGTAACCAGCTTTTAGTTTTGTTGATCTTCTGTATTGTTTTTTTATTCTCTAGTTCATTAATTTCCGCTCTGATTTTCGTGATTTCCTGTCTTCTCCTGGCTTTGGGGCTAGATTGTTCTTGTTTTTCAAGGGCTTTGAGCTGTGTCATTAGGTTATTTCATTGGTGGTTTTCTGTTCTTCTTATGTGGGCACTCAGTGCTATAAATTTCCCGCTTAGTACTGCCTTCAGGGTGTCCCAGAGGTTTTGATATGTTGTATCTCTGTTTTCGTTGGTTTCTAGGAGTTTTTTAATTTCTCCCCTTACTTCTTCTACGACCCAGTCTTCATTCAGCAGTATGGTGTTCAGTCTCCATGCACTTACTCGGTTACTTTGGGTCTTCCTGGAGTTTATTTCTAGTCTCACTCCATTGTGGTCTGAAAAGATGCAGGGAATTATGTAGCATTTTTCGAATTTGCCAGTGCTCGCTTTGTGGCCCAGAATGAGGTCTATTTTGGAGAAGGTTCCATGAGCAGCTGAGAAAAATGTGAATTCAATTGTAGTTGGGTGGAAGAGTCTATATGTGTCAAATAGGTCCATTTGGTTTATGGTGTCCTTTAGGTCTGAGGTGTCTCTACTGATCTTTTGTTTAGAGGAACGATCTAGAGATATAAGAGGAGTATTGAAGTCTCCTAGTATTAGTGTATTGGAATCTATGTGTGTCTTTATATCATACAGAGTTTGTTTTATAAAAGTGGCTGCACCTATGTTTGGGGCATAGATGTTGATAATTGTTATTTCCTCTTGCTGGATTGTTCCTTTTACTAGTAAAAAATGACCTGCTTTGTCTCTTCTGATAAGCTTGAGCTTGAAGTCTAGTTTATCTGAGATCATAGTTGCTACTCCTGGTTGTCTTTGAGTTCCATTGGCATGGATTACCTTACTCCAGCCCCTCACCTTTAGTTTGTGGGAGTCTTTGCTTGTAAGATGTGTTTCTTGCAGGCAGCATATAGATGGATTCTGGGATTTGATCCATTTTGCCACCCTGTGCCTTTTTATTGGGGAATTGAGACCATTTATATTCAGTGTGATTATTGACATATGATTTTTACTTCCTAACATTTTGAGTTTTGACTTCTGTTTTCAGTGGAGTTTATTCTTCTTTGCTTAGTTGTTTGCTTCCTGGAAATTATTGTTTCTCTGGTTCTGATGTTTACTGGTTAGATCTTCTTTGTAGTTAATCTCTGAGTATTTTCTCCAGTGCTGGTTTGGAAGACATAAATTCGTTCAGTTTCTGTTTGTCATGGAAGGTTTTTATGTCCCCGTCGATTTTAAGAGAGAGTTTTGCTGGGTATGAGAATCTTGGCTGCAAGTTATTTTCTTTCAGAGTTTGGAATATGTTACTCCATCCTCTCCTGGCTTTCATGACTTGATTCGGGAGGTCTGGCATAATTCTAATTGGTTTGCCTCTAAATGTCACTTGGCCTTTTACTTTTACTGCCTTTAAGATTCTCTCCTTGGCCTCTATGTTGGTCAACTTGATTATTATGGGGCGTGGTGAACCTCTTCTTTGGTCTTGTCTTGAGGGAGTTCTGTATGTTTCCTGAACCTGTGTGTCGACTTCTCTTTCTATGTTTGGAAAATTCTCTGTTATTATTTCTTTGAAGAGATTGTTTATTCCATAAGTTTCAACTTCTAATCCCTCTACTATGCCTATTATTCTTAGGTTGGCTCTTTTAAAATTGGCCCAGATCTCTTCAATGTCCGATTCATACTGTTGGATTTTTTTTCTAAATTCTGTACTATAGATTCATTTTTGGTATGATCATCCTCTAAAAGTGATACTCTGTTTTCCATGTGGTCTAATCTGTTATTTATAGTTTGAATTGATGCCTTCATTTCAATTATTTCATCTTTCACTTCCTTCAATGCTTCTCTTTGGTTTCTTTTTAGGTCTTCGAATTCTGTTTATTTGTTCCTTTATGTCTTTCTTTACTTCTTTAAAGCTCTGCCTACATTCTTTCTGAAAATCTTGTATTTTTCTAGTATTAAAGATCTGAATTGCTCTTCTGGTAGTCTCTGCCATTCTGGGTTGGTGATATCTGTTATTGAGCGGTTGTGGTAGCTCATTGTTTCTTTGTTATTTTTCCTTCCCATGGTTCCCTATTCTTCAATTTATATCTGTGCTGTTCTTGCAAGTTTTCTTGTCCAGTCTCTGCAGTGGGGGTTTAGAGGTGACGGGTTGTGTTCAGAGATAAAGTTTGAGTGAGATCACAATAATGAATGCAGGGGTAGGATAAAGAAGAGGGTGTGTTCCAGCAGTATAAGATGTTGAGTGTGTTGAGGTGGTCTATTGTAAAGATTAGAGATGGTAGAGGAAAAAGGAAAAAGGAGAAGAGAGGAGGTAAAGTGTTGCGGAGAGGAATATAGAGGGGAGGGGGGAAGCATGTAAAGGGACAGGAAGGGGATTTAATAACCTAAGCAAGAGAAAACAAAGCAAGTAATCATCCAAACAAACATATATAAATCAAGGCAATAGAGAAGAAAAACAGGGTATCAAGCTGGAACTTATCACCAAAAAAGAAGAGAAAATAAAATTAGAAGAGAAAATAAAATTAAAAAAACAAAACAAACAAACAAACAAAACAAAAACCCCAAAGTCTACAAATAGCAACCAGGCACTAGAGCAATCACTCTGCTAGTTCATAGGCACCGAGTTTAAGTTTTTTTATTTGCTCTGTCAGTTCTGGCAGAGGACTTCTCCCGCTGCTCTCCACTGGGCCTGGCTGCGTCTGTCTCTCTCTGCTTTTTGCTTTTGCAGTCTAAATGCCAGGCCTTTCCAGATGCCCTATATGCTCTGGGATCCTGTGCCCTTATGACCCAATCTAGGCTCTAAAAGGGCAGGTGTCTGGGTCTAACTTTGTATTGTAAATCCAGCACCCCTAGGTTGTAGTCCACTTATGGTTCTCTGCTGTTTGGCCTGTTCCACCTCCTGGACAGCTCAGGGCACAATAGGACAATGATGATTTGGATAGCTGAGAGGAAGATGGTTGGGAGGAGCTGCCAGCAAAGTTGGTGGCGGCCGCACACCGGCTCCCCTGAACCTCCTGGTCTCCTCCCAGGTGCTCCAAGTTCACGCCCAGGTTTCAAAACCTCCTTCTCTTCCTTCAGTCAAGAAGCTGGGTTCTTGGCTGACCTGCTTCAGGCTCACTTTTCCATCTCTGGAGCGGAGCACGGAGGCAGACCTGCGGGAGCTCGTTCCGGGCGCTGTAGATGTGCAGGGATGTTTGCTTAGCGAGTGCGTCGAGACGTGGGGGTCCCCATGCCACACCTGGACTTTTATCTGTGTCCGCCGTACATTTTGTTGCCTATAGCATCAGATTTATCTCCACTGCTCCAGATCCCGTCTCGGTAGCCTAACACTTCAGCGAGGCGCTGGGCGCCGAGGGCAGGGCGCGGTGCCGGCCGCACGGCCCTTGTCGAGCTGTGGCGCGGCTGGGTCCCTTGCATGCCTAGGTCCGCGTTCTTGGTCTTCTTTTGTTGTAGTTCAAATTCCGCTTTTGTTTTTGGTTGTTGTTGTTGTACTTTTTCTTCTGTTAAGAAGCTCTTTTTATGGTAAATTTAGTTCGAAATCACAGCTCCTGAGGAAAGTTGTTTCACTCAGTCGCCATCTTGGATTCCCCTCTAGTGGGAACTCTTGCAGTTTCTCTCCATTTAATATGATATTAGCCGTGGGCTTATTGAATATTGTCTTTATGATGTTGAGGTATGTTCCTTCTATTCCGATTTTCTGAAGTGCTTTTAACATCAATGGATGTTGGATCTTATCAAATGCTTTTTCAGCATCAATTGAGATAATCATATGATTTTTGTCTTTGATTCTGTTTATGTGGTGAATTACATGGATTTTTTTTCGGATGCTGAACCAGCCTTACATCCCTGGGATGAACCCGACTTGGTTGTGGTGTATAATTTTCTTGATGTGGTTTTGAATGCGCATTGCTAGTATCTTGTTTAGCAGTTTTGCATCTAAATTCATCAATGATATAGGCCTATAGTTTTCTTTTCTTGAGCTGTCTTTATTTGGCTTTGGTATTAATGTGATGTTGGCTTCATAGAATGTGTTTGGAAGGGTCCCATTTCTTTTTATATGACAGAATAGCTTGAGGAGTATTGGGATTAGCTCATCTATAAATGTTTTATAAAATTCACTTGGAAAACCATGTGGCCCTGGGCTTTGGTTTGATGGTAGACTCTTTACTGCTGTTTCTATCTCTTTGATTGTTATTGGATGATTTAAGTTTTTTATATCGTCTTGACTCAAATTAGGGAGGTTATATGTGTCTAGAAATTTGTCAATTTCTTCTAGATTTTCCATTTTGTTGGAGTATAGGTTTTCAAAATAGTTTCTGACTATCCTCTGTATTTCCATACTGTCGGCGGTAATATCACCCTTTTCATCTCTTATTTTGGTAATTTGGGCTGATTCTCTCTTTCTTTTGGGTAGGTTGGCCAATGGTTTATCTATCTTGTATATTTTTTCAAGAAACCAGCCTTTTGGTTTTGTTGATCTTCTGTATTGTTTTTTTATTCTCTATTTCATTCATTTCTGCTCTGATTTTCATGATTTCCTGTCTTCTGCTGGCTTTGGGGTTAGACTGTTCTTGTTTTTCCAGTGCTTTGAGCTGTGTCATTAGATTATGTATTTGGTGATTTTTCCGTTCTTCTTAT
The DNA here is from genome assembly GCA_004027655.1 of Graphiurus murinus. Taxonomy (NCBI): domain Eukaryota; kingdom Metazoa; phylum Chordata; class Mammalia; order Rodentia; family Gliridae; genus Graphiurus; species Graphiurus murinus. The sequence continues at coordinate 5,077 of PVLC010049228.1, read as the reverse complement.
GTGGGCACTCAGTGCTATAAATTTTCCTCTCAGTACTGCCTTTAAGGTGTCCCAGAGGTTTTGATATGTTGTGTCTCTGTTTTCATTGGTTTCTAGGAATTTTTAAATTTCTCTCCTTACTTCTTCTATGACCAAGTCTTCATTCAGCAATGTGGTGTTCAGTCTCCATGTTTTCCATGGTAACTTTGGGTCTTCGTGGAGTTTATTTCTAATTTCACTCCATTGTGATCTGAGAAGATGCAGGGAATTATGTTGCATTTTTTGAATTTGCCAGTGCTTGCTTTGTGGCCCAGAATGTGGTCTATCTTGGAGAAGGTTTCATGTGCAGCTGAAAAAAATGTGAATTCAGCTGTAGTTGGGTGAAAGAGTCTATATGTGTTTAATAGGTCCATTTGGTTTATAGTATTCTTTAGGTCTGATGCATCTCTACTGACCTTTTGTTTAGAGGAACGGTCTAGAGATGTAAGAGTATTGAAGTCTCCTAGTATTCGTGATTGGGGTCTATGTGTGTCTTTGTATAATACAGAGTATGTTTTATGAAAGTGGCTGCACCTGCATTTTGGGCATAAATGTTGATAATTGTTATTTCCTCTTGCTGGAGTGTTCCTTTTACTAGTAAAAAATGACTTGCTTTGTCTCTTCTGATAAGCTTAGGCTTGAAGTCTAATTTATCTGATATCATGGTCGCTACTCCTACTTGTCTTCGGGTACCATTGGCACGGATTACCTTACTCCAGCCCCTCACCTTTAGCTTGGAGCATCTTTGCTTGTTAGATGTGTTTCTTTCAGGCAGCATATAGATGGATTCTGGGTTTTGATCCATTTTGCCACCTTGTGCCTTTTTTTTTCCTTTTCATGTCATCGAATTCTTTGTTTATTTGTTATTTTATTTTTTCCTTTATTACTCTAAAGCTCTGCCTACATTGTTTCTGAAAATCCTGTATTGTTTCTCGTATTAAAGATATGAATTGTTCTTCTGGTAATCTCTGCCATTCTGGGTTGGTGATATCTGTTATTGAGGGGTTGTGGTAGCTCATTGTTTCTTTGTTATTTTTCCTTCCAATGGTTTGCCTAGTCTTAGATTTATATCTTTGCTGCTCTTGTAAGTTTTCACCACCAAACTCTGTAGGGGGTGTTAGAGGTGTCTGAAGGTGTGTACAGGGACAGGTTGTAATCAGTGATAAAGGCTGGGTGAGAGGTCACAGTGATGAATGCAGGAATAGGGTAAAGAAGAGGTATGTTCCAGCGGAATAAGAGGTTGAGTGTGTTGTAGAGATCTATTGTAAAGATTAGTGTTAGTAGATATGACAGGAGATTCTAGTAATCAATATAGAGTTTTGAGTGTGGTAGTATGGGACGGTCTTGATGTGAGACAGGAAAAAAAGAAAAAGAAAAAGAGAAGGGAGGAGGTACAGTGTTGATGAGAGGAATATGGGGGGGGAGAGAAGTAGGGGAAGCTAGTAATAGGGAAAAGGAGGAGATTCAAGAAGCTAAGCAAGTAAAAACAAAGCAAGCAATCATCCAAACAAACATAAGTAAACCAAGGCAATACAGAACAGAAACTGAGTAAAAACCAATAAACCTTGACACCAAAAACAATACAGAACAAAACAAAACAAAAACAAAAACAAAAGACCCGAAACGTAAAAACAGCAACCAACTACTAGAACAAACACCCTGCTAGTTTGTAAGTATCGAGCTTAAGTTTTTGATTGTGTCTGTATCATTTTTATTTGCCATCAGTGCAGGTAGGGGGTTTCATTGGTGCCTCTCCCGCTGCTGGCTTCTGTCTCTGGGCTCTCCACAGGGCCTGACTGTGTCTCTCTCTCTGCCATTGCTGATGGCAGGAGTGCAATTTAAAAGCCAGGCCTTTTCAGATGCTCTATGTGCACCAGTAGAAGGGCGAGTGCCTGTGTCTATCCTTCTTATAGGGGTCCCACACCTCAGGGGCCCAATACCACTTACAGGTCACTGCTGCTCAGATTTCTGTTGTTGCCTGCTTCACCTCTGATCGCTGCGGGTGCAAGAGGACAGTGGAGGTCTGCATAGCTGGCAGGGCATTGGCTGGAAGGGGCTGGTATGCCAGGCAGCACTGGCCAGATTGCCACACGCTTTTGCGGCGCCCGCTCCCTTGTTTTTCCTGGGGTCTATGTCACTCCATGCCAGGCCAGCTCATTGGATCTGCCAAGGTGCCTATAGTTTTCGGCGACTGGGTGACTGTCACAGCTTCACGCCTGGATTCCGTAGAGCCTGAAGCCTGCACCAAGCCTGTGCTTGGTGTTTCCAGAGGATCCCTGCTCCTCGGCCTGCTCCTCTGGTCGCTGGGGGGCACAGGTTGGTGATAGTCTCACTAGATGGCAGGAATCTGGTTGAGAAGGGCTAGTGGGGAAGATGGCAGTCACTGTTTCACGGCGCGCCGGCTCCCCCCTGTTCCTCCTGGACTCAGATCCTCAGCTCCGGTTTCAGGTTCAGGCTTCCGTTAAGATGCTGTGTCTTACTTTGAGCTCTTCTGGGTGGTCACAGTTCTGTGCTGAGGCCATGTGCTGGGACAGACCCCAGACCAGCGGGAGCTTATCCTGAATGCCCCACGCATTCTGGTCACCTTGGGTGATGCGGGGAATCACCACCTGGGTGGGGCGTGGGGTGCCAGGGGTGCTGTGTCCAGGGGTTTGCTGTTCTCAGGGTCGGGGTGGTCCCTACAGCTCCTGGTCCTGTTTTTCCACAGTCTACTTCTTCGCTGCAGAGCCTGGCGGCAATCTGCCCCGGAAGAGCCGGGCAGAGCGCGGGATTGCTGTGCAGTGGAGTCCTTTGTTGTCCCCGCTCTGCTTCCTTGATCTTCTTTATTTGTTTGTGGTTTAAATCTCGCTTTTTTTCTTCTGTTAAAAAGTTCTTTTTATGGTAAATTTAGATCCAAATCACAGCGTCTGGGGAAAGGTGTTTCACTCAGTCGCCATCTTGGATCCTCCTCCTTTTTTGAGGTTCTTGACAGTTTCCTTTGGTGCACAGAAGCTCTTCAGTTTAATGCAATATCATGTATTGATCTTCCTTTGAGTTGTTTGTGCTTTTGGGTCTGGTTGAGAAAGTTTTTACCTGTGCCTGTGTTTTGAAATGTTGGACCTATGTCCTTTTCTAGTAGCTGCAAGGTCTCTGTCCTGACTTCCAGGTCTTTGATCCATCTCGAATTGAATCTTGTGCAGGGTGAGAAAGTGGAGTTTATTTCCATTTTCCTGCATATGGTTATCCAGTTTTGCCAACTCCACTTGTTGAAGAGGTTATCTTTTTTTTAGTGTATGTTTTGGGCTCCTTTTTAAAAAATCAGTTGACTGTAAGTGTGTGTGTTTGTTTCTGAGTCTTCTATTTTGCTTCATTGGTCTATGTGTCTGTTGCTGTGCCAATACCATGCTCCTTTTATTACTCTGGCCAGCATAAAATCAATGAAAAAGAAATCAAGAAAAGAATTCCCCTCACAATAGCACCCCAGAAAACAAAATACTTAGGAATAAACCTAACCAAGGAGGTAAAAGACCTCTATTAAAAAAACTATAAAACGTTGAAAAAGGAAATCAAACATACCTTAGAAATGGAAAGATTTTTCATGCTCTTGGATTGGCAGAGTAAATATCAAAATGGCCATTCTCCCAAAAGTAATCTATGGATTCAATGCAATACTCATTAGACTACCAAGATGACTCCTCACAGCCATTGAAAAATCAGTCCTTAAATTCATTTGGAACAAAAAAATTCCCAGAATAGCCAAAGTAGTTCTTAGCAATAAGAACCATGCAGGAGGCATCACAATACCTGACTTCAAACTATACTACATAGCCACAGTAATGCATGGTCTTTATAGAACTGCAAATATTGTTAAATTTAGTGATTTTGAAGGGTTCTTTTAAATAGGATGTGTGAAGCTATTCAAGATTTTGGATTTTGAAATATATACAATTCTTACGACTTCCGGGAAGATGGCGACGGAGTGATACACGTCTCAAGAACCGCTGTGAGCTCGATTCAAATCAATCGTGGATCCAGTTTTTTGAAAGAAGAAAAAAAGCAACAAAAAGGTGAAAAATGCTGCAAAAACTGAAATACAGCTGAGCAGAACCCGGAAGGCCGCCCAGGGAGAGCAAAGAAGCCCGTCTCCACCGCCCCAGTGCCACGCCGCCAAGCAGAAGCCACCTTCGAGCCGGCCCCCGCCGTGGAGTCTACTAAGAAAGAAATATACAACAACCCTCTGCACCCCACCGGCCAGAGCTGAAGTGAGCGACTCCTGAACTCCTCATCCTAGCCAGGCGGCATTTCGAGGCACCTTCGACAGAGACCAGAATGCGTGGTACGACCAGCTTATGCCCGCGCAGGCCCATCCCAGCTCACCTCTCCTCAAGGAGCTGGAGCAGAGATAACTGCACCCCAGGGCTTGGGTCAGGACTGCCGCAGGAACAGCTTCTCGATGGAAGGGGGGAGAAGCAAATCGGCCCAAGGGTGAGTGGGGAAACGGGCAGCTGGCTGAAGTCTGAGGAGCAGACCAGGGAGAACCGGGGAGTTGGCGCTTGCGTAGCAGTAGCAGCCTCCATCTTGTCGGCCGCCCACAGCAGCAGAAATCTGCCCAAAAGACCTGCAGAGGCCAAACCAGGTCTGTTCTTACAAACTTGCAGGGATTTTTATCTTGCTACTTGCTGATGTTGCTTGTTTTCTGGGGTTTCTTGCTTTGTTTTGTTCTGTTTTTACTCTGTTTTCACTTTGCATTGCTACAATTTATGTATGTTTGTTCACAGGATTGGTAGCCTTTCAGCTTTTGCTATATCCTAGAAGTCAACACCTGAAACCCACCAAAGACACCAATAGAGCAGGCAGAAGAAATTCGAGAGTAATTGCAACTCAGTACAAGATACCATTCACAGAGAGAAAATAAAAATAAGAAACCTACAAATTCAGGGAAATCGTGCAAGAGCAGCAAAGTTATAAATTTAAGAACAGGGAAACCATGAGAAGGAGAAACACAAAAGAAACAATGAGTCAGCACGACCCCACAATAACAGAACTCAATGACACTGATTGGCAGAGCTTACCAGAAGGA
>PVLC010049227.1:0-10495 GCA_004027655.1 Graphiurus murinus | reverse complement strand
CTGGGGATTATTGAACCCAGGGGCATTCTACCTCTGAGCTACATCCCCAGCCCTATTTTTTATTCTGGAACAGGGTCTCACGAGGTTGTGGAGGGCCTCACTAAGTAGCTAAGGCTGGCCTCGAACCCAGATCCTCTTGTCTCAGCCTTCCAAGTGCTCGGATTACAAGGGTGCACAGCTCTCCCCTTTCTCTTCTGATGATGGCGACTGGAGAATGTGCCATCTTCTCTTCCTACACCGCCCCAGCCCATGCCTCCCAACACGGGGATGCTGTAGATTCAGCAGAATTACCATCCTCCCACATAGAGACCCCTGTCCAACTCCCCCCCCCCGCCCCCGCTTACTTCCAAGGCTTCCTGGATGTTATTGGAATGTGGCTCAGTGGCAGAATCCAAGGCTTCCTGGAGTGTGTTGTATGGATGGGTGATTGCTTTGAAGCTCAGTGAGATATAAAGTTGGCTGAAACACCAGGGTCCTGGAGGAAGGATATCTTTAAGAATAAAATGAGGTTGGAGCTGATAAAATAATGCAAAGAACTTAATGTGTGGGGGGGGGGTACTGGGGGATGGAACCCTATCTCCAGGCTATACCCCCAGCCCAACTGTATTTCTAATTTGGAAACAGGGTCTCGCTAGATTGCTGAGAATCTCTCTACTTGCTGAGTCTGTCCTGGAACCTGCGTTCCCTGTCTCAGCCTCCCCAGTACTGAGATTACAGGTGTGCACCACCAGGCCTGGCTAGAACTAAACATTTTAAACTGAGCTTTGATACAGGGTTAGTTCTCCCTTCCCTTTGGTTTTCTTCTGGCTGTTAATGTCATATCAAGAAAAGCAAATAGCCTTTGCCAAATTATATTCAGAGACAAAACCAAGGAGCACCCAGACACCACAGTATGAGGTCTTCATTCTTCCCTTGTTAAGCCTAAACCTGCTCCTTCCTTCCCACGGCCTGCAGGCAAATTAGTCCCTAAGGGTTTTTACAGAGGCATTGGATTTCTCCCCAAATTCCAACCACTCATTTGTAAAACAAAAGGAAAGAAAATGAGCTAACTGACAGGTCTTTGAGGCCTTTCTTTCATATGAAATTTTCAAATAAATTCTAAAACTCTCTCTTTTTGTTTGTTTGGGGAGGGTTTTTTTGTTGTTGTTGTTTTGGTTTGGTTTTTTTTGAGGGGGAGGGGATTGAACTCAGGGGCTTTCCACCTCTGAGCTACACCTTTTTATTTTTTATTTTGAAATAGGGTCTCACTAGGTTGCTGAAAGCCTCACTACTTGCTGAGGTTTCTCCTCCAACCTGTGATCCTCCAGTCTGAGCCTCCTAAGTACAGGGATTACAAGTGTGCACCACCACACCCAGCTCAACTCTCTCTTTTTAAAAAAGCCAATTAATAGCCAGGTGTGGTGGCACAGGCTTGTAATCTTAGTACTTGGGAGGCTGAGACAGGAGGATCCCAGGTTCACAGCCAGCCTCAGCTACTTAGTGAGGCCCTCCTCAACTTAGTGAGACTCCATTTCAAAATAAAGAATAAAAAATAGGGCTGAGGATGTAGCTCGGAGGTAGAATGCCCCGGGTTCAATCCCCAGTACTCCAAAAAGAAAACAAAACAAAAAAAGAATAAAAAATAGGGCTGGGGTGTAGCTCACAGGTAGAATGCCCCTGGATTCAATCCAATATAAATAAATAAATAAGTATTCAATCCAATATAAATAAATAATATATATAAATAAAATTTTAAAAGCCAATCAATCTTATTTGTGAAGTTGCACCATTGAGTGGACATGGGTCTCACAGAGGCTGTTTACTGAGCGTCCATTCACGCCAATGGCTTTCTATACAAGAACACCTGTTTCACAGAGGAGAAAACTGACACCTGAAGAAGTTGAGTGACTCTCCTAGGGGGGCAGACCACTGAGTAGAAGAGGTAGTGGACATGACTGGTTCTGTCTCCCAAACCCATCCTGGCTGTTCCTTTGCACAGCACCGTGTCACTTGGAATGGCTGAGCTTTACTTTTTCCGCTAATCTAATCTAATCTCAGAAACCTGCTTTGCCTGTGTGGTTGGAAAGAGAGCATCACAGTCTCGTTTGCAGGAAGCCTCAGAATAACTGCTTGTGAATAAATAGCGCCATGTGTGTGTGCTATGGTTTCACAGTCCCTCAGGAGTGCAGACTCCAAGCCAGCCTTGAGACAAGAAAGGCTCTCGTGCAGGGAGACCTTCTTTCAACAGTCCTGACTAGGTGCTAGACGTGGGTTGTGGCCTTTATAAGCATCAAAGAGTGAACTACAGGCACTATTATTATTCTCTTTCCAAAAGTGAGGAAATGACATGAGGAAAGGTAGCCCGAGGAGGGTGGAGTCGAGATTTGAATCCACAACCATCCAGAATCCTGCAGCCTCTGTGTTCTGGTTCTGCAGGAGCCTTTTCCCTCTCACTTCTTTTTTTGTATGTTTTAAACATTTTCAATAAGTTTTACTTTTCATTCTACAAGCAGTAAACCACATTAATAAGTTTTAAAACAAAAAAACAAAAAAAGAATAAGAAAATTCCCTAAATTTAGCTGGGCGTGGTGGCACATGCTTGTACTCCCAGTACTTGGGAGGCTGAGACAGGAGGATTGCAGGTTCTCAGCCAGCCTCAGCTACTTAGTGAGGCCTCCGCAACTTAGACCCTGTTTCAAAATAAAGAATAAAAAATAGGGCTGGGGGTGTAGCTCAGAGGTAGAACGCCCCTGGGTTCAATCTCCAGTACTGAAAAAAAAAAAAAAAAGTTTCCCAAATCCTCTCTCATTTGTTGACTTGAAGGCAACTCACCCTTTCTATTTATCTATCCTCTATCTATCTATCTATCTATCTATCTATCTACCTAATTTTTGCCATGTTTGGTTACAGAATACAGTTTATATCCTGCTTTGTGGCAAATGGTGTGATAAAAGGTAAGCCATGACTTGTGGTTCATGACGAACGTGTAAGAAAGAGGAATGGGTATATAAGTCTTCTAACCTAAAATATATGTGTGTGTGTGTGTGTGTGTGTGTGTGTGTGTGTGTGTGTGTATTGAATCAAAGGATGTTTTATTCCCCTGAAGAATCAGGAGACTTGGTTTCTAATCCAAGTGAAAACTGCTTACTATTTATCTAACATAGTACGTGTTTCACTAGTACGCTAGGATGGGAAGCCCTCATGGACCAAAGCCAGACCAGGACAGGCTCATGGCCTGTGAGTGTTAATAAATGTGCCCTCAATCACAGTCTGGAATTTAATAATAACTAGTCAAATGGTGTTTGTCTCTGGGCCTCAACCTGACCAACTGCAAAATGTGAAATTGAACAAAATGACCTGATGGTGGTGAGTTTTTAGCAGCATAGTCAGTCTTTTTTTCTTTTTTTTTTCTTTTTTGCGGTACCGAGGATTGTACCCAGGGGCATTCCATCTCTGAGCTACACCCCTAGTCTTATTTTTCATTCTTTATTTTTGAAACAGGGTCTCACTAAGTTGCAGAGGGCCTCACTAAGTAGCTGAGGCTGACCTCGAACCCGGATCCTCTGGTCTCAGCCTCCCATGTAGGGATTACAAGCATGCACCACCACACGGCTCATAGTCGGTCTTTTTAATCATAACCTCTGGCTTCTGCCCCTATACATTTTCCCCTGGGTAATCTGCACATACTTCAACTGAGTTGGCTATTACCAGTCTTCTTGGGGACTCTCTGATAGGCAGAAGGAGCAATAGGGATTCTCCATGAAAGGGATCGGTAGGGAGACAGTGGTTGGGCAGACCCTAGATCGGAGTCAGTAGACATTATTGGGTCCTACAATGCAAGCGGAAGACAGCAAGCTTCAGCAAGGGGTCCAGGCTCTCCAAACCAGGCACAAAGGCACGGATGGGGAAAACCAAGCACAAAAGCCTTGGTCTTGGCTCCATTTAGAGAGAGACAAAAAGAAAAAGAGCGAGACAAAGAGTATGTGTGTACACACACATGCGTATAAACTCAGAGTTTGTATTGCATATGCTCAGATTTAACTAGAAAAACATGTTATGTTTTTGTTCCTTTCAAAATTAAATTTCTTCTGGCATTCACAGGCACCCAAATCAGAAGGGAAAAAAATGTTCTGTTCAATTTGAACATGCTTTTCGAATACAGAGCCATCCAACTCTGGGGGCTGGGGGCTGGGGGCCGCCCTTCTGAAGGTTTCTAACTTGGAATTTGCAAGTTGTGAGCAGCGATAGACTTGCTTTCTTTCAAACTCACCCTAGTAAACAAAGACTAAATGAGTAAAATAAGAGAGAAAATTTCTTTCATTAGGCCATAAAAGAAGATCCAGGCAAAGAACATTAAACTCTGTACTTAATACTAACTCTACAATTGGGGGCACACCTGTAACACACCTGTAACACGGCTGTCAGCTGGGAGGGCTTCTTAGACAGGTGTATGTGAAATAAAGAGAGACAGGGCAATTTTCAGTATTTGTCTACATCACTGGGAAAAATATTTAGCTAGAAAGGACATACTGTCATGACTGAAAGCCTCCATTTTACCATAACCTATTCAATAAAGACCATATCGCAGGTGCTTAGTTAGAATTTATTTTAAGAAATAAAAGATTCAGGTGCTCATGCATTTGGGCAAACTTTCCAAATAAACCAAATGTTCTTTGAGGACTTTGCCTTTTTTTTTTTTTTTTTTTTTGACGCTGAATTTAGAAATTTAACCCTAGATTTATACTGTAGAAAACACTTAGAATGTATGTTAAAGATGGAGCTTTATGCTTTCTTTAAAAAAAAAAAAAAAATCTGCTAATCTACAAAGAATGTTTGACTATTTGTCCTAGAGGGCAATCAAAGGGGTGTGTCTTCAACACTGAGAGGATTAAATCTTTAAAACTCTGTCAAGACCTGAGCTGCAGAAATCCAGGTGCTTGCTTTTATTTAAAATGTCTCAATAATGTAAAAGGATGTGTTTGAGGGTGTGCTAATCTGTTATAGAGCTCTCTTACAGATGCTAATTTTGATGAGAAACATATGTTAAGGAAATTTTATGTAGGAGATATGAAAACATTTAGAGCTTTAAGATTAAAATATAAAGAGCCACACATGGGATGGACCCTGTTTCAGAAAATGTTTGGTAAATGGAGCAGATACGGCAATTGAAATTATCCTAAAAGGTATGGTGAAAGAGCATCCAAATAAAAACTTAGTGATACTCTCTTTTATTTTTATACTTACTTATTTATTACTACAGATTTGGCCTCTGCACTACACTGCCAGCTCTTTTTTTTTTTTTTCTTTTTTTTTCAGTACTGGGAATTGAACCCAGGGGCATTCTACCTCCAAGCTATAACCCTAGCCCTATTTTTTATTTTGAAACAGGGTCTCACTAAGTTGCGGAGGGCCTCACTAAGTAGCTGAGGCCAATCACAGACCTGCAATCCTCCTGTCTCAGCCTCCCAAGAACAAGGATCCAGCTCTTTTTAACTTTTTGTTTTGTTTTGAAATAGAATCTCACTAGGTCACTGAGAGTCTTACTAGATTGCTGAGGATGTCCTTGAACCTTCAATCCTTCTGTCTCAAGTCTCCTAAATACTGGGGTTACAGGCATGCGTTATCACCCTTGGCCACAATAATGAATACTTTTTTGGAGTTACTTGGGCATTTCTCAGCCTTTATAATCTGAAATAAATTTATTTATTTTGTTTTGGCACTGAAGATCAAACCTAAGGTCTTGTGAGTGATAAGCATACCATCTACAATTATGCTGTACCACGGCCCCTGAAATTGAGATCATTTGCATTTAAAGAGTAGCAGTTGATACAAGTAAGGATACAAACCTAATAACCTTTTGAAAGTATTTCATAAAACATCTTTTGCATCCTGAATTTCTGCAGAAGCATCGAACTTGGGTGTTCAGCTGTAGTGTTAGGGTTGGGGGAGGGGTCTTATAACCATGGGCATAATACATTCATTGTCTATAGTGATACTCTGTTCCTAAACTAGGTCTGATCTGGGTGCACCTGCACTAGGTCTGAAAAAACATAAAGGAAGATTAAAAATGTGCTTGCCCCTTACGATGGTGTGATTGTGAGGTAGGCTGGAAGACCTAAGGATAGGTAAAAAGGAGACAGGAAGGACAGAGGTGGCTGTAAGGAATAGTCCACACTCAAAGTTCGTTTTCACATACTCTGATCACAAGCAGCACTACTAAATCAGTTGTTCAACTTTATCTGTGGGTCATCTGATAATCATCTGTGTGTCATAATTTCTATCAAACCCTCACTGTTTCATTAGCATAGTAGTGCTTAAGTTGACAAAGCAGAACAACAAACCCCTTTGTATGGGAGAATTATTAAAGTGTTTTCATCAAGAACAAAGAAGAAACTGGGCATGGTGGCGCACACCTGTAATCCCAGTACATGGGAGACTAAGATAGGAGGATTGTGGGTTTGAGGCCCTCAGCAACTTAGTACGACCCTGTCTTAAAATTTAAAAAAATATATAATAAGAATAGGGGTGTGGCTCAGAGGAGGTAGCATGCTCCTGAGTTCAATCCCCAGTACCAAAAACAACAACAACAACAACAAAAAAGAAAACAAGACCTAGTAAGTAATAATTAATATATCCAGTGTCCAACATGAAAGAGAGCTAGAGAGGGCATTGGGGAAAGGTTAAATGAGACCTGTGTGCTTGTATGCCTCTACCAGTTTGTACTTCATAAAGATATATGATTATAATGCACCAATAAAAAAAAGGGAAAGAAAAAGAGCAAGAAACACCCTCTTAGATCATTTCCTATACTATGGATTTTACATTTATTTATTTATTTATTTATTTATTTATTTATTTATTTATTTAGTGGTAACTGGATGTTGGCATTCTATCTCTGAGCTACAACCCCAGCTCTATTTTTAACTTTTTTTTAAACAGGGTCTCACTAAGTTGCAAAGAGCCTCGCTAAGTTGCTGAGGCTGGCTTCAAACCTGGAATCCTCCTGTCTCTGCCTCCCAAGTACTGGGATTACAAGCGTGCAGTACTACCCCCGGCTGGATTTTACATTTATAGGTATGCCTGGCTAAGATTTAGCCAGTACATTCTTCATCAACACCCACACTCTCCCTTGTCTCTCAGAATGTGTATGTCTTTTCCTTCTGTCAATAAAATCAACCTGTTCCTCACTTTGACCAGTCCATACATCCCTTTCTGTGAGGACATCAAGGACCTTCATGACCCACGTCGAGGTTCACCTCCCTTTGGGGACCTCCTCAGGACCCCATCACAGAGACAGTTGTCATATAGTTGTTTCATGCCAGCTCTTCACCTCTACTTTGAAAACAGCTGGCCATTGGCAAACCAGAAATAGGTACTGTAGCATTTCTACGTCCAAAAATAGAATGCCAATCACATGCAAATAAGTAGGAAGAATAGCGGAGCCGGGAGTCAGTCTTTGTTTCTAAAAATACTGTCTTAGAAAAGCATACCACTCCAAGCTAGGCGTGGTGGCACACGCTTGTAATCCCAGTACTTGGGAGGCTGAGACCTCCCGAGTTCGGGGCCAGCCTCAGCTACTTAGTGAGGACCTCCTCAACTTAGTGAGACCCTGTTTCAAAATAAAGAATAAAAAAAAATAGGGTTGGGGGTGTAGCTCGGAGGTAGAATGCCCCTGGGTTCAATCCCCAGTACCTAAAAATAAAAAAAGGAAAAAAAGAAAAGCATACCACTCCACATATCTAGCATTAACTCATAAAGTATTAATACGTAGAGTTACATGTGATGAAACCGAACACAGAACATGAATAGCACCTCGTGTTCATTCTCAAGCCAGCCTTCATCTTATATAAACCATTGGTTCTAAAAGAAAGGATCTCTTTGGAGCAGATGAAGAGTTGAGGGAAGGGGCGCCAAAGGCTGCACTGTAGAGAGGATATTCACACATGGGGAAACCAATCCCTTATGAAAGTTTAGAAAAGCAGAAAACAAGACTGACCCATAAGAAGAGCACTGCAAGGCCAGGGCAGTGGGCTCTGCAGTTATCACCTTAACTTGCAAAAGTGCCCTCCCTTGATGGATGTGCACTCCAGAGCCCAAACGAGGATGTAACTGGCCGTGATAAGATATACAGGCACAGTGGTGCACACTTGTAATCCCAGTATTTGGGAGGCTGAGAGAGGAACATCAACAGGTTTGAGGACAGCCCCAGCAAATAGTGAAACTCTCATCAACCTAGTGAGACCCTGTTTCCAAATAAAAATAAAATAGGGCTGGGGATGTAGCTTGGAGGTAGAATGCCCCTGGGTTCAATCCCCAGTGCCACAAGAAAAAAAAAAAAAAAAATTCCTGCACATCAGAGCAGGATTGAAAACAGTAAACGTTTGCTAAAGACTGGACCCCTCCTCCTCTCTCTGCAGGGGATTGACCTGGAGGAGGTTTCGCAAATGCTAGGCAAGCACTCTACTCCTAAGCTGTATCCCCAGCCCTCCCTTTCATTTTCAAGGAAAGGTTACACCTTTCCCCTATGCTGGAAGTCTCTGGCAATTTTCTCCAGCTTCCTCTGACCCTAAGAGCTGCCGCTGTTGTGAGAGCCTGGAGGAGTTTGCTAATGCCAGAGCTTCTCTTGAACTTCTTGCACCAAAGCTGCCTTTACACCCACACTTTCTCCTGCAAATGAGAACTGATTAGGTAAAGCATCCGAGCTCTCCCGTGCGGACTGTGATGAATTTTCCCAAGCCCAGGCTCCTACAAAACAGAAGCCAAGACGATGATTCTTTCACCCCTTTGGGTATTTGGTGAAAGGATTGACTACAAGATACCACCATCGCTTGCCTATGACAGAGCCAGACACTGACCCTCAAATGTCCTTTCTTTGTCCCTTACATGTTTAGTGAACTCTGCCCCACTGGCCAATCCAGACCAAATGCCTGCTACCTGGACTCTGCAAAACTTGGTTGAGTTTCTCTCCGTCTGAGACCCCTGAACTCACCGTCAGCAGCACACAGCCCCTCTTTAAGGCTCCCGCTGAGAATAGCTCACCCTCTCCCTCACCCACTTCCCACACCCAGGCCTTCCTAGCTTCCTCTGCTCTTCCCTGTGGAAGAGAAAAGCCCGTCCAGCATCATCTTTGAGACCCTTGAGTATCTCATCATCTCTTTATTGCAACATTCCTCTTCTCCCTTCTTACAATAGTCTCCTAGTTGCATAAAATGCCTCCTAACCCAAATCCCTATTTGTTTTGTATTTGTTTTGTATTTCCCAAAGATCATGGATAAAGAAGTACAGAGAATAGAACCCTGTAGCACTTCTGTGTCAGCACTGCAGTTTTCACTTTCAAGAGTCAGATTTACTTGTGTTTACTCCCCTGAGGCAACCTGCAATCTTCCGTGGCTGAATAGGTCCCAGCAAAGCGTTTGAACTGTTTCTCTAACAAAGCAGCATATAAATAACAAAGAGAATTAAGAGGTGCTTCCTTGAGCTGGTAGTTAGCATACTAGATGGGAAGCTAAGTAGAGAGCTCAAGATGGCCCCTCAAACCAAGGGGCTTCCTAACTTTACTTTCTAGCTCTGAATTCACAAGCATTAGTTATAACTATATTCAAACATAACTACAAAAACACCTTTCACAACCAAAAATCAGTTATTACGTGTTTTTTCTCCTATTTTATATAGATAATGGTCATCATCATCATCATCATCATCATCATCATCATCATTTTTTTGGTACTGGGGATTGAACTCAGGGAAATTCTACCTCTGAGCTACACATCCAGCCCCTTTTTTCTCATTTTGAAATAGGGTCTTGCTAGGTTGCTGAGAATCTTGCTAAATTGCTGAAACTGACCTGGAACCTACAATCCTTCTGTCTCAGCCTCCCAAGAACTGGGATTGCAGGCATGCACCACCACACCTGGCTTCCTACTTTATTTTAGGGCTGGTTTTTCCAGCATTAATGGGAGCACTGAGAATTCACTGTATAGTTCTTCCTTCTCGGCTCTGCCCACACGGTCCACCACCTTGTTTTATTGTTTCTAATGAATAGTTCACAAGCAAGCAACATTAGTTTTGAGGCGTGCTATATCATTTTAAAATATATGGAAAATCACTTTTAATTCTATTAGGATACCCAGACTACCGATCAATTGCAACAAATATTGTTGTATTATATAGGTGGTTTTGTTGTGGTGGTACCGGGGATTGAACTCGTCCTCAGCAAGCTGCACCTCTGGCTACATTAGCTTTCGAATTAGGCTCCTTGCAGCCCCCCATTTCCCACTGGAGACTGAACCCAGGGCCTCACATAGGCTGGGCAAGTGCTCAACCACTGGGCTATATCCCCAGCCCTTTTTATTTTATTTTGAGGCAGTGTCTCTCTAAGTTGCGCAGACTGACCTCAAACTGGTGATCCTCCTGCCTTGGCCTCCCAAGTAGCTGTGATTACAGGTGTGTACCACTCTACCTGACTCCTCCAGCTATTCTTTACCCTTTGAGTCTATCCTCCCCCTAATATTTAGAG
>PVLC010049226.1:0-10502 GCA_004027655.1 Graphiurus murinus | reverse complement strand
TTCAGCAATGTGGTGTTCAGTCTCCATGTGGTTACACGGTTACTTTGGGTCTTCTTGGAATTTATTTCTAGTTTCACTCCATTGTGGTCTGAAAAGATGCAGGGAATTATGTTACATTTTTTGAATTTGCCAGTGCTCTCTTTGTGGCCCAGAATGTGGTCTATTTTGGAGAAGGTTCCATGTGCAGCTGAGAAAAATGTGAATTCAGCTGTAGTTGGGTGAAAGAGTCTATATGTGTCTTATAGGTCCATTTGGTTTATGGTATCCTTTAGGTCTGAGGCATCTCTATTGACCTTCTGTTTAGAAGAACGATCTAGAGATGGAAGAGGAGTATTGAAGTCTCCTAGTATTAGTGTATTGGGACTTATGTGTGTCTTTATATCATACAGAGTTTGTTTTATGAAAGTGACTGCACCTTTGTTTGGGGCATAGATATTGATAATTGTTATTTCCTCTTGCTGGATTCTTCCTTTTACTAATAAAAAATGACCTGCTTTGTCTCTTCTGATAAGCTTAGGCTTGAAGTCTAGTTTAATCTCATCATGGTTGCTACTCCTGCTTGCCTTTGAGTTCCATTGGCATGGATTACCTTACTCCAGCTCTTCACCTTTAGCTTGTTGGAATCTTTGCTTATAAGGTGTGTTTCTTGCAGGCAGCATATAGATGGATTCTGGGTTTTAATCCATTTTGCCACCTTGTACCTTTTTATTGGGGAGTTGAAACCAATTTTATTCAGTGTGATTATTGAGAGATTATTTTTAATTCCCAACATTTTGAGTTTTGACTTCTGGTTTTGGTGGTATTTATTCTTCTTTTCTTAGTTGTTTGCTTCCTGGAAATTATTGTTTCTCTTGTTCTAACATTTACTTGTTAGTTCTTCTTTGTAGTTAATCTCTTTGAGTATTTTCTCTAGTGCTGGTTTGGAAGACATAAATTCTTTCAGTTTCTGTTTCTCATGGAAGATTTTCATATCCCCGTCAATTTTAAGAGAGAGTTTTGGTGGGTAAGAGAATCTTGGCTGCAAGTTATTTTCTTTCAGAGTTTGGAGTATGTTACTCCAGCCCCTCCTGGCTTTCATGACTTGATTTGGGAGGTTTGGAGTGATTATAATTGGTTTGCCTCTAAATGTCACTTGACCTTTTACTTTTGTTGCCTTTAGAATTCTCTTCTTAGAGCCAGGCGTGGTGGCGCACGCTTGTAATCCCAGCATTTGGGAGGCTGAGACCAGAGGATCCGGGTTCGCGACCAGTCTCAGCTACCTAGTGAGGTACTCCGAAACTTAGTGAGACCCGGTTTCAAAATAAAGAATAAAAAATAGGGCTGGGGGTGTAGCTCGGAGGTAGAATGCCTCTGGGTTCAATCCTCAGTACCGCAAAAAAAAAAAAAAAAAAAACCCAGAATTCTCTCCTTAGCCTCTACATTAGTCATCCTGATTATTATGTGGCGTGGTGAACCTCTTCTTTGGTCTTGTCTTGAGGGAGTTCTATATGTTTCCTGTACCTGTGTGTCAACTTCTCATTTTTGGAAAATTCTCTGATATTACTTCTTTGAAAAGATTATTTATTCCATTAGTTTCAACGTCTAATCCCTCTTCTATGCCTATTATTCTTAGGTTAGCTCTTTTAAAATTGGCCCAGATCTCATCGATGTCCAATTCACACTGTCGTCGAATTTTTTTTTTCTAAATTATGTACTATGGATTCATTTTTGGAATGGTCATCTTCTAAGAGTGATATTCTATTTTCCATGTGGTCTAATCTACTGTTTATAGTTTATACTGATGCCTTCGCTTCTATTATTGCATCTTTCACATTCTTTACTTCCCTCAAGGCTTCTCTTTGGTTCCTGTTCAGGATGTCAGATTCTTTGTTCCTTTATTTCGTTCCAACTCTCCCTGCATTCTTTCCAAAAATCTTGTATTGATTCTAGTATTAAAGATGTAAATTGTTCTTCTGGTAATCACTGCCATTCTGGGTTGGTGAGATCTATTATTGAGAGGTTGTGGTGGCTCATTGTTTCTTTGCTATTTTTCCTTCCCATGGTTCCTCTGTTCTTAAATTTATATCTTTGATGCTCTTGCAAGCGTTCTTGTCCAATCTCTGCAGAGGGGGTTCAGAGTTGTCTGCTGGTATATACAGGGACAAGTTGTGTTCAGTGGTAATAAAAGTTGGGTGAGAAGTCACAGTGATGAATGCAAGAATATGGTAAAGTAGAGGGTATGGTCCAGTGAAATAAGAGGTTGAGTGTGTTGAGGTAATATATTGTAAAGATTAGAGATAGCAGATATGTCAGGGGATTCTGGTAGTCAATGTAGAGTTTTAAGTGTGGTAGTATGAGATGGTCTTGATATGAGACAAGGAAAAAGAAAAGAGAAGATAAAAAGTGTTGAGAAGAATATAAATGGGAGAGAGGGAGGGAAGCTTATAAAAGGGATAAGGAGGAGAGTCAACAAACTAAGCAAAAAATAACAAGGCAACCAATCATCCAAACATAAGTAAATCAAGGCAACAAAATGAAAACATAGTAAAAACAAATAAAACATAACACACACACACACACACACACACACACACACACCCAAAAAGCAACAACAAGAAACAAAAATAAAAACCCTGCTAGTTTATAAGTACAGAGCTGAATTGGCCTCTGCAGCCCTTTTGGATCTGCATGGATATTTTCAGTTTTTAAATGTCTGCTCACTCTATTAAATTTTCGAGTGTGTCTCTGGCATTCTTATTTGCTCTGTCAGTGCAGGCAGGGGGTTCTGCTGATGCCTCTCCCGCTGCAAGCTTGTGTCCCTGGGCTCTCCACAGGGCCTGTGTGTCTCTCTCTCTGACTTTGCTGGTAGTAGGGGTGCAATCTATATGCCGGGCATTTTCCAGGGTGCCTGGAAGTTCTCTATGCCCTGTGTGCACTGGGTCCCTCCCACAATTCTCTTATCCAATCACTTGAAGGGCAAGTGACTGAGTCTGTGCTTTGTATAGAGGGTCCTGCACCCTGAGGGTACAATTTAACTTACAGATCCCTGCTGCTCTAGTTCCAGTGGGAGGCGTGATCTGGGGTGTCCTCACCACAGGCTTAAGATGATTGTCCCAGGTGTTCTTGATCGCTGTTGATCAGACACTGCTCTTGGCGACAGGCAAGATGGTGGCTGGCAAAATGGCGGCCACCGATTTGCAGCATGCACCACAGCCGCACTCGCCAACTCCTTTGTTCTCTCTGGGTTCTGTTCAGCTGCTTTTGTTGATTTATTTACTTTTTTTGCTGCTTTGCTTTTCTTTCCTTCCATCAAGAGGCTGCTTTTGCGGCAGTTTTGATTCAAGCTCTGCAGTACAGTTGATCATTGCTCTGGCTCTGGAGGGAGATATGAGCTGGGGTGGCCCCGCGGGGGCTTATGCTGGTCATATCATGCATTCTGGTCACTGTGGAAGGTGCAGGGATAAGCCGCCTGATTAGGATGTGGAGTTCTGGAGTCACTTACTCCACATCTGGTCACTGGTCTCCATGTTAATTGATCCCCATGCCAGTGGCTTAATGGCCGCTGCAGTGCAGACGGGCTCCTTTGCTCTCTCTGGTTGGCTTTCTGGGGTCTCTTTAGCTTGTAGTTCAATTTTCATTGCTTTGTTGGCTTTTTTGTTGTTTTTTCCTTCGACAGGAAGTTGCTTTTATGGCAGATTTGATTCGAGCCTACAGTGCCTGAGGAGAGGTGTTTCGCTCAGATGCCACCTTCAATTTTATGTTTTATGTTGAAACAAGTTCTCACTAAGTTGCCGAGGCTGGTCTTGAACCTGTGATCTTCCTGTCTCTGCCTCCCAAGAACTGGGATTACAAGCATGTACCACCACGCCCGGCTTCAGCAATATACTTTTTTTTTTTTTTTTTGAGGACACATTCCGCATTTTATTTACATTTTAAGACTAACTTTAATCTCAAAATCACATATTCATACACCTATTTCTTTTTTGTTGACATAAACTTAAATGCATGGTTTATTAAACAAAGACTGTAAACAAATATTTACCAAGTCTGTTACACATAACACACAGGAACAGGTTTTAACAGAAATTCATCCACCCCCCCCCCAACATTTTATTATAAATACAGGTATCAAAACAATCCTGGACATATTTTTAATACTACTATTAGTCAGTACCCACACTGCTTCAACAATTACCACAATTTGTGACAATATTCATTGTACTTGCTATGTTAAACAATTTCAACTACAGCACATTTGCTAAGCAAGATAGATAAAACAAGACCTTTCTCTTTTTCCTTCTTGAGATTTTCCTTTCCAGAAGCACATGTTTCCACTACCATCTGACATTTCTTGCCATGTTTTCTTCTTGTAAACCTGAATTCTATTTCAAGGACTCCAGGTTCATGTTTAAATGACAGTGCCTTAACAAGAGAAAGAAAAATTGTGCTGCATTTTTCCTCCTGTTACCTGAAAACATAATGAGTGTACATGTTTACCAGCTGGCATTCTTTTATGTAATGTGTGGGTATTTTGCATTGTGATATTTAATCAAGACATTAATATGAGTAGAAGGTTGTTGATTTAAGACAAGTGTGAGATCCACTAAAAGTAATTGTTATATGTCTGTCCTTCTGGTGGCTGTGGAAGCTTCATATTTTCTTTGGACATCATTAGACATCTTAGCTCTTGAAGTACAACTTTAATGCTATATGAATTTTGCCATTTTGCTAACACTGGTATGCTTCGTGCATCCACCATCCCACTGGAATCATTTATTCCATTCATATTAATTTTTGTTACAAATCTAACTAATGGAGGAGCTCCTGGGTATTTACATCCACATTCTACTTTCAGACTATATATTCTGTTTTCATAATTTGTTCTTGGTGGCCCAATAATCATGCCTGTCCACCTTGTAAGCATCATATCTTCATCGTCTTCAAGTCCCCAGCTAACCGTGCCATCACCTACGCCTTTTTGTCCTTCTTCAAGTTTTTCCATCAAGTGAAAATTACGAGACCACCATCTTCTCCTGCAGCCCCCAGCAATATACTTTTGAACAATAAATGGATGAAGGAGGAAATTAAGGAAGAATATTTTAAATTCCTAGAATTAAATAAGAATAGAGACAACATCAGAATCTCTAGGACACCAAGAAGGCAGTTCTAAGAGGAAATTTCGTAGCTATGAGTGCCTACATTAAAAAAAAAAAAAATTAAAAAAAGAATCCAAATATACAACCTAACAATACATCTCAGGGTTCTAAAAAGACAAGAACAGATCATTTCCAAAACCAGTAGATGGCAAGAAATTATTTATTAAGAGCTAAAATTAGTAAAATATGAAATATTAAACACTACAAAGTATTAATGAAACACAGTTGGTCCTTTGAAAAGATACACAAGATTGATAAACCCTTAGTCAATCTAACTAAAAGAAAAAGAGCCAAATTAGTAAAATTAAAAATGAAAAGGCCGGGCGTGGTGGCACATACTTGTAATCCCAGCATTCAGGAGGCTGAGACCAGAGGATCCGGGTTCACGGCCAGCCTCAGCTACCTAGAGAGGCACTCCACAACTTAGTGAGACCCGGTTTCAAAATATAAAATAAAAAATAGGGCTGGGGATGTAGCTCGGAGGTGGAACGCCCCTGAGTTCAATCCCCAGTACCGCAAAATAAATAAATAAATAAATAAATAAATAAATAAATAAATAAATAAATAAAAAAAAATAGAGATACGAGCACCAAAATCCAAAGGATCATTAAGGATTACTTTGAAAACTTACATGTCAATAAACTGACAAAAATAAATTTATTGACATGTCAATAAATTGACAAAATCTGAAATAAATTAACAAATTCCTAGACACATATGCCCTACCAAAATTGAAGCAAGAGGATATAGAAAACCTAAATAGAATAATAGCAAGCAATGAATTGATACCTTCCAAAAAGGAAAGGCATTGGACTAGATAAATTTCCTGCTAAATTCTATCAGACCATTAATGAAGAACTAATGCCAGTACTCCTCAAATTATTCCAAGAAATAGAAAGGGGAGAGGTAACATTCCCAAATTCATTCTATGAAGCTAGTATCATCCTGATTCCATAACTAGATAAGGGCACATAAAGGAAAGTGGGAAATTAAAGACCAATACCCTTGATACCACATATTTCAGCATCAAAATGCAAAAGTCTATACTAAAATATTAGCAATTCATACTAAAAAATTTTTAAGAAGATAGTTTATCATCATCAAGTTGGTTTCTTTCCAAGGATGCACAGATGCAAATTCAATAAACATATTTCATCACATAAAAGGACAAAAATTATATGTTTATCTCACTAGATGCAGAAAAAGCCTTTGACAAAATCCAGCACCCATTCATGTTAAAAACACTGAAGAAATTAAAGTTAGAAGGAACTTGCTTCAATATCATAAAGGCTATATACAACACATCCAAAGCCAGCATCATACTAAGTGGGGGAGGAGGGACTGGAAGCATTTCCTCTAAAATTAGGGACAAGGATGTTCACTTCACTACTCCTATTCAAAACAGTACTTAGATACACTGTTGTTGGGATTACAAATTATGGCTTGCTTGCCTGCCTTCCTTCCTTCCTCCCTTTCTCCTCCTTTCCCCCTCTCCTGTGCAATCTCCTGCTGTTTTCTTCCATGCCAGATCTTTCTGTAATACCCTCTGAATCCCCATTCTTTCCATCTGTTTCAAGGACTTTTGGCCAGGTACTAATCTAGGAAATCATGAAAACAATTAAGACCTAAGATATATTAAAAGCACAATACTAGTGTTTTTGTTTTCTTAAACCAAAACCACATGTAAATTATTCAAATAAATTTGAAATTTGATATTTGAAATATGATACTTTTGTTATTGTATAGATTATATAGATGGCCCTTTTTTAGGCCATTCCCAATATATTCTTTCTTCACTCTTCTAGTATACACTTAAAGCATGAGTATTTTTATTTCATTTATTTATTATTAATTGATTGCAGTACTGGGGATTCAATCCAGGGCCCCATGCATGCTAGGCAAGTGCTCTACCATTGAGCCACATCCCCAGCCCATGAACATTCTTTTTTACTTCCTTCAAAAACAATGTTTTAGCCGGGTGTGGTGACGCACGCTTGTAATCCCAGCATTTGGGAGGCTGAGACCAGAGGATCCGGGTTCGAGGCCAGCCTCAACTACCTAGTGAGGCACTCCGCAACTTAGTCAGACCCTGTTTCTAAATAAAGAATAAAAAATAGGGCTGGGGGTATAACTCGGAGGTAGAATGCCTCTGAGTTCAATCCCGAGTACCACAAAAAAAAAAAAAAACAACGTTTTGTAATTTTTTTGTGTGGTACTGGGGATTGAACCCAGAGGCATTCTACCTCCGAGTTACAACCCCAGCCCAATTTTATTTTTATTTTGAAACAGGGTCTCACTAGGTTGATGTAGCTGGCATCAAACTTGCAATCCTCCAATCTTAGCCTCCCAAGTACTAGGATTACAGGCATGCACCACTGTGTCCAGCTAATGTTTTATATTTGATGTCCATTAAGAAGTCAGGCCAGGGGTGGTGGCACATGTCTGTAATCTCAGTACTTGGGAGGCTGAGACAAGAGGATCATAGGTTCAAGATCAAAAGGCAAGTATGCTATTATAGTACTCAAAGAAAGTTGTGAAAGGTCTTTACTAGAATCAATATTTAATCTGTAAGGATTTAGGCATTCTTAAATTAAACAAAATGTTGAAATGATAATTTTCTTTATAAAAGATACATTTTTCTATTTGTTCTGTTTTATATTTTTCTAGTCGTTCCCAAAGAAATATACCTACTGCAAGCACAAAAAAATTATTTTAACTTTCAATAGATTCCAGAAATTAATAATAAAAATGAAAATCTTAAGATATTTATATTTAATTAGATAACAGGTATCAAAGGATAAAAAAACTAGACACTGATAGAAAGACTGTAAGGGAGACACATAGTAACTCTTCTTTCAGAGTTTACAAGTTAGTTGAAAAGACAAAAGACAGGCACAATTGGTTAAACAAAACTGCAGAATGTTTAACAGGAAATAAATGATTAAGTGCCAAATTAAAGGCACTAACAAGGAAGTCATGAGATTTCTAAATACTGAGAAATCACCATGGATCAAAAGTGATTTATAAATAGTTTCCTGGAGGAAATGGAACCCAGTGATTGCATGCAATAGGAACCAAAAATCTTTTTAGAGAAAAATAAATACAAGTGTGTCTAAAGATGATTTCTACGAAGCAGTAAAGAAAAGTTGGAAAGACAGGTTATTATTAACATAGAAAGCCCAAAAGAGTGTGAAATTAAATTTAACCTCTCTGGGCCAAACAGCAAAGAAAGAAAGCATCCAACAGACTTTAACACTTGGGGAAAGCCGTAATATTTTAAAAGCGTTTGGTTCTCCCCGCACCACTGTATAGGGTAGGAAAGAGGAAGAATGGATATAAAAAGAGTCTGATTTTGTTTTACTAGCTTTTCCCAAGTAACAATGAAGTCACAAATAAATAATATGAACTTTCAACTAATAAATTCTATTTATGAAATATGATGCTACTTTTTCCTTTTGTTCTCTTTATACTAAGCATTTATTTCAAGGTTGTGGGAAGTATTTCTCCCATCTTGGTACATGGCAGAGCCAGTTATTTTTGCAGCTTTGAAGTTGCTGCAAGGTCTGTCATTTGGGTTAGGGGGTGACTGCTTCTAGTGGTTTGTCCTCCAGGACGCTATTTTTCTTAATTCATCTCTGTTGAAAGGATTTATGCATTTGGGGGTATTAGGGTATTTTCTAAGAGGTAAAAATAAGTCCCATGTTGACATTTTTTTTTTTTTTTTTTTTTTTTTTTTGCGGTACTGGGGATTGAACTCAGGGGCATTCTACCTCCGAGCTACACCCCCAGCCCTATTTTTTATTCTTTATTTTGAAACCGAGTCTCACTAAGTAGCGGAGTGCCTCACTAGGTAGCTGAGGCTGGCCGCGAACCCGGATCCTCCGGTCTCAGCCTCCCAAATGCTGGGATTACAAGCCTGTGCCACCACGCCCGGCTGTGTAAACTTTTTATTTAAGGTACTGGGGATTTAAACCAGACATTCCATCTCCAAGCTATACCTCCAGCCCTATTTTTTTATTCTTTACTTTGAAACAGAGTCTCACTAAGTTGCGGAGGGCCTCACTAAGTAACTGAGACTAGCTGGAACCTTCAGTCCTCCTGTCTCAGCCTCACAAGTACTGGGATTATAAGCATGGGCTACCACACTCAGCTTGTGTAAACATTTAAATTCACCTTTATCATTCTGATACTTTACGGAAAAAAAACTTTTTCCTGGTAAGTAGAGCATTCAGTGCGAATTGAGTAAGAGGAATACTCAACTTTTTTTCTTTTTTGGTACTAGAGATTTAACCCAAGGGCACCCTACCTCCAAGCCACCGGCATATGCCTGTAATCCCAGTATTTGTGGAAGGCTGAGATAAGAAGATGGCAGGTTCCAAGCCAGCCTCAACATGAGGCTCTCAGCAATTTAGCAAAACTTTATTTCCAAATAAAAAATAAAATAAGCCAGGCATGGTGGTGCACACTTATAATCCCAGTACTTGGGAGGCTGAGACAGGAGGATCTCAGGTTCTGGCCAGTCTCAGTTACTTAGTGAGGCCCTCCACAACTTAGTGAGACTCCGCTTCAAAATAAATAGGGCTGAGGGTGTAGCTCAGAGGTAAAATACTCCTGGGTTCAATCCCCAGTACCACACACACATACACACACACACACACACACACACACACACACACACACACACACTCAATTAGGCTCAATAGGTTTTAGATAAATGTACAGATGACCATTCGTCAAAATCAACCAAGAATAGGTAGAGATATAAAATTTGAAAATATATAGTAAGTATTTTAAGTAACCAGAAAAAAAAATTAAAAGATTTAAAATCTACAGGATATGATTTATAAGAAAACAATTAGGAAAATAAGGTGCCAGTAGTTTAGCATTGGGCCTATATTCTATTCATTTCTAATTTAGC
Organism: Graphiurus murinus; assembly: GCA_004027655.1. Lineage (NCBI taxonomy): Eukaryota > Metazoa > Chordata > Mammalia > Rodentia > Gliridae > Graphiurus > Graphiurus murinus. The sequence goes on along the minus strand of PVLC010049226.1, from coordinate 449 downwards.
CTTGCTCATTGTAAACTCTTAAAGATTTAATAAATTAATTACTGTATCACTAAGTAATGTAAAAATCAAGCAGGGATCAATACATACACCTATACACATGTAACCTAGACTCCCACATTAATTACACCTCTATTTTTTAAAAGTACTGAAATCTATTAGAGGCTATACAACTAAAGACAAAAGTTTTTTTTTTTTAATTTTTATTGTAGTAATTCGTGCAATATAGCATACATCTTTGTTAAGTACAAATTGTTAACAACATATTTGCACACAATTCTCATTTGACCCCTTCCCTGGGCATGTTGAATACAGAACTCACACAGTTTAAAAGTTGGCAAAAAGGCTAAAAAGCCAAAACCCTGAGTTATCCTTGACATCTCTCTCTCTCACCACCTGCAGGCACATATACCAACATAATCTAGTCCTTTCTATATAGCGTAAGCATTTCT
>PVLC010049225.1:0-10511 GCA_004027655.1 Graphiurus murinus | reverse complement strand
TAGAGTTGGCACTGTGGACAGCCCTGGGCTCCTCTGACCTTCTTGCGCTGAAATTAGAGGAAACTGTGACCCGGAGCTGCTGCTTCCTCAGAGTATCGCCCAGCTTTCCCAACAGAGGGACCACAATTCACTGATAATGGAGCTTTGAAGTGTGTGGCCCAGGGCCAGGAAACATTGGAAGTGTCCTTTGGAGGATATCTGTTTTAGATTACTCCCTGTGTGTAGGAAGCCACACATGCTAACTTTAGCCTTTCTCCTGCCTTCAGAACTCAGGGCTGTAGGCTGATTGATCTCAAGCCTGGTCTTTTGGCTCAGACCTAAATGGCAGGCCTACTGGGTTTGGGTGTTTTTGCATTTGAATTTTTTTCCCTTCTGTGCTGCATCTCAGTCCTATGTACATTATTCTTCTTCCTCTCTTTGCTCCAAGTATTTTAGTCATCATTCTCACATTCTGTGAAACATTGTTTCTCCTTCTTGGATATTTATTCAAAAGGTGTTTCTGCAATGGTAAGTCTACCTGACAATTATGTCATTCTAAAATGTCTCATTATAATATTACTCTGATTGTCTAGTAGATCAGATAGACTGGAACATCTCTTTCATAACTTATAAAGCTGAATTCATTTTATAATGGGATTCTACCGCTCAACGATTGATTCTGCTAAAATGCATGCTGTTGGTTTAGACTTGACTGCTTCTCCTTGAGGTCACTGCTTGGCTGATGAATGTAAGATATGGGCCAGCAGCATTGTAGCACCTGGGAGCTTGTTAGAAAAGACTTAAAGTCTCATCCCAACCCAACTATACCTGAAACTGCCTTTTAACAAGATGGTCAGTGACTCCTATGTACATTTGAGTTCTAGAAATATTCCTTCAAATAGCCACCACCTTGAGAGGAAAGGAGAAAAAAATATCAAAGAATAAGGACTTCAGAACTGCAACTGACAATATCCCAAAGAGGAGCTTGAGCCAGTACCTTGCCTAGGGCTTTTCAGTCTTTGGTTGTCCATCCATGAATCCCTGCTAACCTGAGTGACTTCTGAATAGATCATTTACATTAGCTGACTGAAACATCAAAGATTCTGATGCTTAATGAGGCTCCTCTCAGCCTTTTGGGGCTGGAAAGAAAGCTGGAAATTTTTGGAGTTGAGTCTGATCATGAGCAAACAGGTCATTCCTGGCTCCATTTAAATGTGATATCAGGATGACAGCCTCTGCACGATGGCCAGGGCTCTCCTTAGGGAAGCTTGTCCCCAAGGCTGAGCAGAAAAAGGTCAAACTCAATAAAAGATGTTATGGTTAGATGTGGATTGTCTCCCAAAGGCTCATGTGCTGAGGGCTTGGTCCCCAGTGCAAAGATGTTCAGAGGTGGGGCTTTTGAGAAGAGATTGGATCACGAGGGCTCTGGTCTCATCCACGGATTAACCCATTGATGGGTTTATAAGTGAATGGACTGTTGGGAGGTGGTGGAAACTGTAGAAGGTGGGGTCTAGTTGAAGGGAATGAGTCCTGGGAGCATGCCCTTGTGAATTATTTCTTGTCCCAGTTCCTTCCTCTGTCTCTTTCTGCTTCCTGGCCACCATGAGGTGAGCTGCTTTGCCCTAGCACACCCTCCCCGCCATTATGTTCTGTCTCAGAACAAGCCCACAGCAATGAGGCCAAGTGACTATGGACTAATAAAACCGTGATCCCAAAGAATTATTTCCTCCTTTAAGTTGCTTTTCTCAGGTATTTTGTCACAGTGACAGGAAGCTAACACAAAAGATAAGACAAATCAGGGTGGGTCAGAGGACGTGGGGAATCTCACATCTTCAAGTGTGGCTTTTGTAGGGCATAAAGTCAAAGTAGCTGGTTCTTCCCCTCTTCACTAATGTTCAGCAGTCAGTAATGAAGGTAAGAGGCTCATCCCCAACCAACTCCTAAATCAGTATAGTCAGCACATGGAGGACTCTGCATCCACAGATTCAACCAACCATAAATCAAAATAGTAGAAATAAAAATTGCATCTTTACTAAACACATACAGACTTTCCCTTGTCATTAGTCTCTAGTACAATACAACTATTTACAGAGTATTTACATTTCATCAGTCATTGTAATAATCTAGAGATAATTTAAAGGATATCGGAAGCTATGTACAGGTTATATGCAAATACTGTGCTCTTTTATATATGGAACTTGAGCCTACATGGGATTTCAGTATCTTGGGGGGGGGGGTGTCCAGGAACCAAGCCCCCACATGTGCCAAGGAGGACTTCACTAAGTACTAGGTATCTGCTGCCATTCGGAAGAGGTAAGGCAACAAATTAACAGAGGAGTGACTGGGAGGTACATGGGTTATTGGCCTGTTCCTGGTGGCCGGCATTCCTTGGATGGCTCTTTAAGACTCATCCATTTCAACCAGCCACACTGTCTCACCCTCCTCTGTCTATATACACACCTGGCTGCTGCTTTCATTTTCTGACTTTTGCACCAATCTTCTATCTGACGGTAGAGCTCTAACCTGCCCCAGCCCAGCTGGTGGGAGTCCTTGCCAAGCACTTGCCAAGTTCCCCATGGAAACCAGAACTTGACCCCTGTAGCCCCTGGGATTCTAGGCCAAAATGCACAGTTGACTATAAACTTGATACAGGTACTGTCAGATTGTATTACCACTGCTTGGGAGCCCCTGCTGTTCTGTTCCACCTGAGAAATTTTATTTATTCTACTATATTTGGCTTAAAACTATTATTCTTAACTGTCCATTAAGAAATCCAATCTTCAATCAGGTTAACACTCCTAGATTCAGCCCAGCCCTTACTACCCAAGCCACTGAAATGCCAATCAACTTTATTGGTATAACTGAGATTGGGGGTACCAATGGTCCTGGCTACCCATTAGTTTAGCCAGACCCTGGTGCCTTACACATAAATACAGTACACAACATGGGAAATATCACATAAAGGTAGGAGACCCAGGGCCAGAGTCCTTCATCTATAATCTGACAGAGGTCCCTGCTAGATCCTTGTGCACTGGCCTAGAATACAATGGGCAACAGAGGACCTGCATGCTCGTTTCTGGTCCTGTCTTCATAAGCTTCCTCTGGTAGATTCTGCCCCAGAATGCAGGTAGGCATGTGGTCCAATCATTCACCCTTCAGTGATCAGTAAGGAAGAATGTTTGCATTCATTCATAAAGTCAACAGAATAACAAATACTTCTATGTACTTTTTTTGTGTGTGGTACTGGGGATTGAATCCAGGAGCATCCTACCTCCGAGCTACACCCCCAGCTTCCCTGAGAAAGTGATACTTAAACCTTTCTGCAGACCTAGAAAATATTAACTCTACCCTTAAAGACACAGAGAAATCCTACAGCAACAGACTTCCTACATGCTTCTCAAATTTTATTTATACTACCTACCCCAATGGCAAAAGGGTGCCATAAATCAAATTTTGCCTAGTACCTATAAAGAACAATCCTGTTCCCTGGCCTCAAGAAATGCACTGTGTCATTGAGGAAACAAGATTCTTGTTCATTAATTGATTATCCAAAACAAAGAGGAAAGAGAACAATATCAAACCAGTATTAACACTGAATGCTAAGTGTTCTGTGCATGTTTTTCCATTAAATTTCACAAAATCCTTTAGGATACATTTTACTATTGTCCATTTTTTGCAGTAAAATAAACTCCAGTTCAGAGATGTGAAGACACTTGACTAAGGTAATACAACCAATAAATGGAAAAAGTGGAATTGGAACCCAGTTCAACTCAAGACTTTAAATACCAATGTGTCCAGTAACCAGACATGGAATCTTAATCAAAGAAACAGACCTAAGAGCACTTGCCTTGCTCCGCCTATAGTTGCCATAGAGGAATGGGGTCCCTGAGATACTGACCTTCTGATTTAAAAAAAAAAAAAAGCCAAAAGTTTTTGTTTCTATAAAAAAAATCTATTGAATGTTTAAAGTCAACAACTAAATTTTAAAATGTGTGAATGCTATAAAAAGTATATCAGATTCCTTCTGGGGGCCACGTGTAGCTTTCTGACCACCAGTTTACAACCCCTGCACTGTCCGTATTGCTCCCCACAGATAAAGAGCCCACAAATGCATGGAGAAAACACATGCATAAACAAGTACCAGTTGTTGCTTTCCTATTGAATGAGTAGAATGACAGATACAGGTACTATATCTAAGAAGAACACAAAAGAGAGATTGACTAAATATATTTAAAGTAGAAAGGGTACAGAAAAAAACTTCGCAAACAGAAGCATTTGAGTTAATGAATTTGGAGTTGGTGAACAACAATCCAGACAGAGAAACTGACACATAAGAAAGCTTGAAGAGTGACAAAGCATGGGATTCTCAGGAAACAACAGTAGCCTGAGGTCCTTAAGGTCTGTCAGAGAGCTTGTGGAAGAGCATTGGAAGGCTGGGAGATCTGGTACTCAGGGGCAAGATTTCGGATGATTCTGTGTGCTTGCTCTACTGAGATAATTGTTCTCAGTCCATTGATCATGACTACATGAACGAATAAATAATGACTAGAAGCAGGAAGACAAGCCAGAAAATAATTGCAACACTCAAGAGATATTTCAAAGGCCCAAACTGTGAAAGAGAGAGAGAGAAGGTTATAGATATGATAAGGAAATAAACTCAGGATTGCCAAGAAACTAATTGCATAGATCAGTGAGAGAGAAGAAAGTGGTCCTGGTTGGCTCTCGAGTGCCTGGCTGAAGAGCCCGGCCTCTGGCTGTATAGGAATATGCATGCACTATGAGACAGCACATGGCAAGTAAATCTCCAAATAAAATTCAATAGCAGCAATGAAGTCTATTAACTCCAAATAAAAAGCAGAAGATTGCCTGACTTTATTAGTCATCTACTTCTGATCTAAACTCCAACTATTCTCCAAAAAAGTAGGGGAATTCAAGGCAGATTACAACAAAATTTCCAAGTGTATACTTAGCAAATGTTATAAACAAAATTCAACAGATGAAAAGTAACCTAGAATGAAAGAAGAGATAAAATTAAACAAGAAATTTAAAAAAAAAACAGTGATTGCTGCCCATGAACATTAAATTAAGCCAGAGTTCACTGGTAACCAAAGCAAGACAAGGAATCCAGAGGACTCTACCACAAGAAGCTGGCAGCTGTGACACAGTAAAGACTGCCTGGTCTTTGGGGTCTGAAAGACTAGGGTTTGAATTCCAGTCTGCTGTGCAACCTAAGACTTGGAGCTTAAATGATCTGGGCCTCAGTTCCCTCATGGGAAAAATGAAGAAAATTTTTAAAGAAAAGTAAGAAGTTTGGGTTTTCATTTATTGAATTTTAAAAGTTGACAACTGATTTTTGAAAATATGTGAATGCTGTGAAGTGTATACCAAATACCTTCTGGGACCACATCTAGCCGAAACTCTCTAATAAGGAGATTTTTTTTCTAAAGATGAGTGAAGCACATAGGTCTTCAAGAGATAACATAATGATTCTTTTTCCACAGAAGATGAGTCTTTTCCTGGCATTAAATTCTCAGAAGAACTGAAGCTTTGTCAGCATGGAGATAGATAAAGGAATGGACAATTTTACAAGCATTAGGTCACCCAAGTGAACGACAAAATAGACTGTGCCCTAGCAAGCCAAGAACAAGAGGCTTTCTAATTTTGGAAAATCTCAGCCCTTGTTTCACGGAAGTCTGCATATGTATTTGCAGTTGAGTGAAACCAAAAATTTGCAAGGCTCCCACAGATGAAATCCGGCTCTTTCTGTTTAGGCTCCTGTGGGCAATGTCAGTACTGGGCCAGGAGAGTACCTGGTGGGCAATGCATCCATTCCAGAATCCTTCCTTGGGGTTCATTTAGGTGAGAATCCACATGCCGACTCCAATCCAGGACCAGAAGAAGTGGGGTGATGAACCAGAAAAACAGCTTTTCTCACTTAAGTCTCCTTCTAAGTTGTAAAACTCTCTCCTTCAGTAGAAGTGGTCCCAGAGAATATTTAGGAGGGCACAAAATACTAATCCAGAAGCCATCCATACTACTCAGCAAACGTGACAGCTCCCTTTATCCCGCTGCCCCTGTTTTCCGAGTATCTATTTTTCTTTCTTTCTTTCTTTCTTTCTTTCTTTCTTTCTTTCTTTCTTTCTTTCTTTCTCTCTCTCTCTCTCTCTCTCTCTCTCTCTCTCTCTCTCTCTCTCTCCTATTTTTCCTCTCTTTCTCTCTCTCTTCAACCTGGCCACATTATCCAAGTTCCAGTGAATAAACTAATGATAGAGTCAAGTCATTCCAATATTAGTTGAATAGTTCAACATTAGTTGAGTATCTATTATAAGCCATGCTCCTGCTCTATATGATGGGGAATATAAAGATGAAAATAATTTTTCTATTCTTAGGAGTTTACAAACAAGACAACTGCTGTATAAATTAAGGTGCACCTCTCAGTTCCAACCATAAAGAAATGTAAGGTAAAATATAAAAAGCAAAAACCGGAATGCCTAAGATGGGCTCAAAAACATCATAATGAGCTAGAAAAGATGCAAAGGTGCCAACAGGTAAGTAGGCAGAGACCATCTGGGCTCCAAGACTTGAAACAGAATAATGGAAACTCAAGGTGTGATGGTCAGAGCAGAATTGTGCCTTCAAGTAAGGATCTGATGTGTCATGCTTCTTCCTCCCTGTTCAGAAAAGGATCTGGAGATAAAAAGGGTAATCTACAGTTTAAAAGGAAACTGGGAGCCTAGTAGAGTGTGCAAATAAAATGCAGCTTTTTGACCAGAAATTGCACCCAGCCAAACCCTGGCCCCGTAACTGGATCCTCAATATCCCTATGGAACAGAAGTCTCAGATACCTTCTGATATTTGGCATTGGATATTTCTTTGTTATATATTTGTTAAAATAAAGAATTCAAATGACAGAATAAAATGACTTCAACTATTAACATGCAAAGATTATCAGATAGCAAGTTGATTAAAAATAAAAATGCAAAACTCAGAAAGCATGCTGGTGAAACTTTATAATGCATTCCTTAATAACTTACAAAAATTATAACTAGGTTGATAAAATTTTAAAAATAAAGACAAAGGTACTATATAAAAACATTTGTGAATATAATCAAAGTCATAGTTGTAGGAAAAGTTATAGCTCAAAATGCATTTAATAAAAACATATTCAATATTTAATTCATGAAGCTAGAAGCAAAGAAATTTTGAATTAAAAATCAGTGAGTCATTAACTCTTTTTTTTTATTCAGCATGGATTTTTTATACATTTCTTGAGTACAACAGAGTTACATATACATTTACGACATATCATTGTCAGAGCGCAATTAGCACTTCTTCCTTTTCCGCGTATAGCCCACATTCCTTACATAGCCTGGTCAAGCAAACTTTCTAGAGTCATAAAACCATAAACCTTTAGAGTCATATATTTACTTTCTAAGAAGTAATAAGGTCTTTCATCTATGCATCCTAGGAGCAATCTCCAGACTTCAAGACGCCAAAGTAGCCAGAGCAGAAGAATCATGAGTATAATTACTCATATAAGACACTAATTCTTAACCAGAGACAATTTTTGTCCCACACGGAAAACTCTGCAATGTCTGGGGATATTTTTGATTGTCATGACTTTATGGGAAGGGGATGGCAGGTGCATCTAGTATGCAGAAGAAAGGGATGCTGCCTAATATCCTACAATGCATAAGACACCTCCTTACAAGAAAGAATGCTGATGATGCAGATGTTAACTACCCTAAGGTAATTGGCAGAAATTCTCCTTAGGGTAATAAGGCAGAAATGCTGCCTTAGGGTAATTGGCCAGGAAGCAGTACCCTTGGCTAAGTTAAGGAAGTTAGAAGAAGGAGCAGTTTTAGGGTAAATATGGTAAGGTCTGTTCTATACATACTTTTTTTTTTCAGGTACTCTGAAGATATGCAAGTTGGAATGTTCATCAACTAGCAATGCAAAAATTATGTAAGCATAAGCTAATCAGCTTAATCAGTTACAGCAACATATTGGGAAGACCTTGGATTCTGAAATCACACCTAAACACAAAGCTTGGCTTAATAGCTGACTCCACCATGTGCTATGGAATTACTCTCAGAAAATGTACCAAATTCTCTCATCCTTGGCTTCCTCAGCACAGTAAAATCATTGTCACATAGTCATAGTGAGAATTAAATTAAATGTATGTGAAAATGCCAACACAATGCCTAGGCATTCAATAGACATTTTTTCTGTTATTAAAATTAATGAACTGGGTATGGTGGAGCATGCCTGTAATATCCTAATACTTGGGAGGCCGAGATAGGAGGATTGCAGGTTTAAGACCAGTCTCAGCAACTTAGGGAGATTCTCAGCAACCTAGCAAGGCTCTGTTTCAAAACAAAAATAAAGAGATAAATAAATAAATAAATAAATAAATAAATAAATAAATAAATAAATAAATAAATAAATACCTGGGGTATAATTGAAGGTAGAACATCCCTGGGTTCAATCCCCAGTACCATTAAAAAAAGAAAGAATGTTACATATAAGCTTCTTGATATATATTTATTGAGTGCCTAGTGTGTACCAGACAGACTGGATTCCTATTAGAAAAGGGTGGTAGAAAGATCTCTCTTACTGTCTAATGTCTAAGAAAATTCAATACTTAAGTTAAAGAAGCTAAACAAAGAGCTACTTCACCAGAAACCATGCCAACACATTTTTTCTAATTTAGGTAACTCCTGAAGATACTGCCCCAGATCAATATCAGATCAGCAAGTTATAAAAGGAAGGTGGGGAAGGGCAGAGGAGGTTGAGTACACTTCAGGTCAAACAGAGACTGGGCTTCGTCGCAGGGGTGAGGGGAGTAGAACCTTCCATGTACCTTCTGCTCTTCTTCTGGACCTGAACTTGATCTGCTCAATCAAGTAGCCATTTTTGCATAATTATAAACCTACAATTATCTGGAAGTGGGAAGGGTCCTGAATTGTGTAGAATCATTTTCAGTGCACCTTGCACTCACAACTGGTGTTATGAAGAGAAAATGAATAGTGAAGATATTCTTTATTGAAAAACGAGTCACAAAGTTTAGGAGACAGAATGGCAGTCATGATCAGTTATATGTTTCTCAACCTCAGGTCTTGTTTCATGAACCTTCTCTGCATCTGCTGATCCTTGAGTGTGTGGCAGCTACTAGTCAGGGCACTGGGAGGGACAAAAATGGGGAGAAAAGGAGGCCTTAGAGAGAATGAGAATGGTTTTAGGGAGAAATGATGTAGAAATCAAAAGACAAATAAAAACCATGTCGGCTACATAGTATTTGGTGTCCCATGCAAAGCCTACTCCTTTTCTGTCCCACCACCTCTCTCAGGTCACCACAAATCCCCTTCTCTGCTACAATCTTGAACTGTGTGCAGTGCAGGACCTTCCTGTTTATCAAATCTACTGAGCAATGAATTATTTGCTATGTAAAATGGTGATGTAAGAAAAACTAAAACAGACTATCCTTGCACACAGAGGGCCTTCAATACTGAGGATAAAGAAATATAAGAACGTGGAAATATGTGACTATCTTGACTGGGCTGAGTTAACACGAGGGAAGCCAAATAAAAGTCCGTGCATGTTTTCATTCTCTCCTAATTCATCCTACCTCCCAATAATTCAGGAACTTCTTTGACATGCTTTTGGAGAGTTGAATAAGGAAAAATAACAAGCACAGCTCATCAGCTTTCAAGATACTTAAGCAGGGCTCTTTACAGCACATATATTCTCTGGTCCTATCCATTTTTTCCCACAAGCTAAAAATATAAGCATGTCCTCCACCTTCCAGTTCTCTTAGAAAGAGTCTCCTTGAATAACTGGGCTCATCTCTGAGTCAAGCTCTGGATTTTGGCCAGTCTCATCTTAAATTGAGAGTGAGACCTACCCCACCCCTGGCATGTGGCCACTCAGGTTCCCACACCAAGAACCTGTTTGACTTGGCTCATCTTCACCAGAGATTTAACAACTCCAAATCTCCTACTGCTCATGTCAACACTGAGCCTGGATAATTGTTTTTCATTCTGAGTCATCCAGGGCAGCAAATTCATTATCACCTCCCCTACCTACCTGCAGTGCTCCCACATCTGGTTCTTATTCCTGGCTTACACTAAGTGTGCTGTGTGATCTTTACCAACCCTACAACATCCCTGAGCTTCTGCACTGCCAGTTAGCGAGATAATAACTTCATCTTCGTTATGCCAGTGTCTAGCATTTTGCTTCCCATCCTCCTTTAAAACCATCTCAACTCATAATAAATACACCAACAGGGCATGTGGAATCATATTGAAAGTTATGCGGTCTAAAGAAAAAGTATTCTAGTCCTATATGTAATAATCAAAAGTAATTCATACATGTATTCATTTAACAAACATTAGTCCAAAATCTAACAATGTGTTAGGAAGTTTAGAGATACAGAGGAATGAGAGGGAAAATCCTTTTTCTTAACAGGAGCTGCAGACAGGTGTTCTACCTCTGATCTGTGGCTATATAAACTCAGAGGTAGAATATTTTTC
>PVLC010049224.1:0-10503 GCA_004027655.1 Graphiurus murinus | reverse complement strand
CCCAGCATTCGGGAGGCTGAGACCGGAGGATCCGGGTTCGCGGCCAGCCTCAGCTACCTAGTGAGGCACTCCGCAACTTAGTGAGACTCGGTTTCAAAATAAAGAATAAAAAATAGGGCTGGGGGTATAGCTCGGAGGTAGAATGCCTCTGAGTTCCATCCCCAGTACCGCAAAAAAAAAAAAAAAAAAAAAAAAAAAGAAATTGTCACTGATAAGCTACTAGCGTAATATGTAGCAGTAAATTTAGTCAAATAAAGCATAATTTGTTCTCTAAGATATATCTGCAAAGATACATAAAAGGGAACCATATAGTAATCCATACCAAATTCCTTTAAAATGATACACAGAACAATACAAAATGCAAATTACAATCAGAAAAATGGATTCAACTAAAATATTATCTTCATCTTCTCTTTAATATTAGACACTACTCTTACATACATAAAATATATCTATCATTTTCCTTTTCAACATTGAATATAAACTAAATTAAACAAAAACTCAACCACGACAGCAAAATATTGGATCAAGTAGCTTACTATATTTAAATGGAATCTAAAGAATTAGTGTCAGGAGAATCCTAAGGATCACAAGTGTGCTTCTTGTTTGTTTGAAGGAAATTTAAAGAAAAAACTGTAAGAAAAGAAAAAAAGAAACCCAAAAGCATGAACCATGATGACAAACATGATTTTCAAGAACAGTGCAAAATAGCTATTGTTGCAGGATCCTCGGAATACAAGTTTTTAGAAAAAAAAAATAATGTTCACCAAGTTTCAAAAACTAGCCCAAATGAATACAAAAATCCCTGTCTAGATTAAATGTTTTCACAAAAGGACTAAATCTTTTTCTTCTCTTTCTTTGTCATGGTCTTGCTACGTTGCTCAGGCTGGACTCAATCTCATGAGCTCCAATGATCCTCCTGCCTCAGTCTCTCAAGTCACTGAGACTATAGGCATGTGCCACCACACCCAGCTTGGGCTAACCCTGTTTTTTATAGTCTCACATCATAATGCAATTCATAGTGATGCTGACATCATGAGCACAGCATTTGGCGGGTGGGCTAATAAATTCTTCCACTATTGCCAAATTGTTTTTCCTTGAGACTAACTGGAGAATGGCTCTGCTGGCAAAATCAGTTATTTCTAGAAGAGAAATAATCCATGGTGTTTACCTTTCAACACCTACCCCTCTCTTCCTAAAAGAACAGCACGACACTTAAAAATGGAACAAAATAAAAATCAATTCTATGACAAGTAAGGAACTGTAACACTCCAAGCTTTAGGAACAAACACTAAACAGTCTCACTAGTACTTCAGCATTGTCGAGGGTTACCATCATGTAATAGAAAGAGAACTGGACTCTCATACATAACCACCCCACCCCACCCCCAGTAAACTGCCTTACCTACATTTCCTCAAGTATAAAATACAGTAACTAATCCACTACCCAATGTGAGGTCAAATTGTATTTGAATATGTACTATTAACAATCATACTACATATAGTAGGAAAGGGGAAAAAATAGAAAAGGTAGGAAAACACTCTAGAAAATTAATGTTGTAAATATGTAAGCTAGAACAGAAGGTATCCAGCAATAACAGTTTCAATCAAGTTAATAACAAATTATTGCAACTTGCGAGGCGTGGTAGCACATGCTGGTAATCCCAGTACTTGGGAGGCTGAGACAGGAGGATCTGGAATCGTGGCCAGCCTCAGCTACTTAGTGAGGTCCTCCACAACTTAGTGAGACCCTGTTTCAAAAATAAAGAATAAAAAATAGGGCTAAGGTATGTATAGCTCGGAGGTAGAATGTCCTTGAGTTCAATCTCCAGTACCAAAAAGAAAACAAACAAACAAACAAAAATTACTGCAACTTTAAATATATACTTCTAGATCACCAAGAAAAAATATATTACAATAGTAATAGTAATCATTGCAGCTAACATTTTTAAAGTGCTTACGATATGACACAATGTTTTAAGTGTTTTCTGAGTTATCAAACAGATAAGAACTATAACAAAAACACTACTAACAATTTAAACCCACCTAACTCATAACATTTCATTATAATAAAAATAATAAAGATATCCAATAAGAGATGGTAACCACCTACTCATCATTTATTAATAAGTACCCAGGCAATAGGTTATCTTTATATGACTCTGCAAATCCCCACCAAGGTAGGGGATTAAAAAAAAAAAAAGGAAAGAAAAAGGCAGGCTAGTTGAAATTAATGGCATTTAGAGCTATTCAGAGTGCTTACCCACCTTGTCCAACACCCCCAGGTTCTTGACTACTAGTTTCCATTTGACAGCTCCAGCAGGCAATTCAACAGAGTATCAACAGGAAGTGTATTCAACTGCTTTCACGGCTGTCACGTAAGCTTTAATTACATGAATTTTCAACTTATAAGAAATAACAATTAGTACATGGGGGAAATTTACATACTCCTCTGTGAGATGGACCATTTCTTCGATCATGAGAAAAACTGCGGCCCTCGTCACATTCTCGGTAATCAACATGACTGTAATATCTATTGTAGCTTCCTTCACCAGGTCTGTCTAGCAGTGGTGGTTTCTTTGGCACAATATTAACTACTCTATGGTAGCCATCCTAAAACAGACAAAAAGAAATATATAAAAATCACTAGTTTCTCTATTTGGTTTTGGAAAGGTTTTTTAAAAGCAAAGGAATTCTTATCCTTAAACAAATAAGCTAAATGTAAACAAACAAAAGTGCATTTATGAAATAACATAAATATAATTAATAAAGTCTTTACATGGATTAAAGGAAATAAAATTGTTCAATGAAGAAATCCAAGTATTAAAAATAACATGCAGCAATGAGAAAAACCAATCATAAGAAAAAAATAATCATTTTAATAAAAAATAAATTTCAGACAGTAAAAATGTTGTAGTAGCTCTATCCCTAATTTCCCAGAAAATTTAGAAATAAAACTATGACAGCACACAGATTTTATCTATTGTGTTTGAACTATTCTATTTAGAAGAAACAGGAAATTTTTGGCACATAAGCAACAGCAAACAGGGAGATGATACTGAGCTAAAAAAAAAAAAAAGGAAACATTTTGCAATTTTTCTAGCAGCAATGAAGAGAAGAGAACCTTTGTCTTTACAAATTCAGAAGCAAAAGCTAACATGAAATTTGAACTAACTTTCATAGTAATGTATTCTTGTCGAGCATGGTGGCACACACTTGTAATCCCAGTACTTGGGAGGCTGACACAGAAGGACTACAGGTTTTTGGTTTTTGTTTTTTGTTTTTGCGGTACACTGGGGATTGAACTCAGGGGCATTCTACCTCCAAGCTACAGCCCCAGCCCTATTTTTTATTCTTTATTTTGAAACAGGGTCTCACTAAGTTGCGGAGTACCTCACTAGGTAGCTGAGGCTGGCCTCAAACCCAGATCCTCCAGTCTCAGCCTCCCAAATGCTGGGATTACAAGCATGCGCCACCACACCCGCCTTAAGATTGCAGATTTTAGACCAGCCTCAGCAACCTAGACTCTGTTTCAAAATGAAAAATGAAGCCAGGTGTGTTGGCGCACGTCTGTAATCCCAGTACTTGGGAGGATAAGACAGGAAGATCGCAGGTTTGAGGACAGCCTGAACAAGTAGTGAGACTCTCATCAATCTACTAAGACCCTGTTTCAAATTAAAAATAAAAGAGAGCTGAGGGTATAGCTCAGAGGTAGAATGTCCCTGGGTTCCATTCCCAGTATTACAAAAAAATAAATAAAAGGGCTAGGAAGCCGGGCGTGGTGGCGCACGCTTGTAATCCCAGCATTCGAGAGGCTGAGATTGGAGGATCCGGGTTCACGGCCAGCCTCAGCTACCTAGTGAGGCACTCTGCAACTTAGTGAGACCTGGTTTCAAAGTAAAGAATAAAAAATAGGGCTGAGGGTATAGCTTGAAGGTAGAACACCCCTGAGTTCAATCCCCAGTACCGCAAAAAAAAAAAAAAAAAAAAAAAAAAAAAAAGGGGCCGGGAATGTGGAGGTACAGGGCCCCGCATTCAATTCCCAGTACCAAAAAAAAAAAAAAAAGTAATGTATTCTTGAGTATTTCAGGTTTTTGTGTTTTTAGCACTATACCACTGAGCTACATCCCCAGTCTTTTATATTTTTTATTTTGGGACAGGGTCTTGCTGGGTTCCCTTGACCTGCTTCCAACCTGGGGTCCACCTTCATCAGCTTCTCAAATACTTGGGATTACCTAGTGTGCACCATGGTATTGGGCTCAAGATTTTAACATTTTCGCAACTTAGTGGAAATTTTTCAGGGACTTTGAGAATTGGAAAGAGAATACTTGTCTTACCTAACATCTGATATAACTAAGAAAAATGATTATTACAATAAGCAAAAAGACACACAACATATATTTGTACCTTAGGACATTCATGGTATATCTAGCAACATTAAATGAAACTTATGTTAAATCTTAAAAAAAAAAAAACAAAAAACCATGGTATATGGTATGATTAGTATGAATTAAGCAATAGTAATTTTTATTTTATTTATTTTTGGTACTGGGGATGGAACCCAGAGGCATTCTACCTCCAAGCTACACCACTGGCCTTTTCTATTTTTTTATTTGAAGCAGGTCTCACAAAGTGGCTGAGGCTATCCTTGAACCTCCAATCCTCCTGTCTCAGTCTCCCAAGTACCGGGATTACAGGTGTGCAGCCACCACAACCAGCTGAGTTAACTGATTTTTGAAAACAAAGCTCTCAGCCGGGCGTGGTGACGCACGCTTGTAATCCCAGCATTCGGGAGGCTGAGACCTGAGGATCCGGGTTCGCGGCCAGCCTCAGCTACCTAGTGAGGCACTCTGCAACTTAGTGAGACTCGGTTTCAAAATAAAGAATAAAAATAGGGCTGGGGGTGTAGCTCGGAGGTAGAATGCCCATGAGTTCAACCCCCAGTACCGCCAAAAAAAAAAAAAAAAAGAAAACAAAGCTCTCCAATACATGAAGACTAACATTCAGGGCTGGTTACTTAACCATTCTAAACCTCAGCTTCTCATCTTTAAAATGGGATTAATACTAAAACCTACCTCCTGGAGTTGCTCTGAGGATTAAATGAAAAATGGAACCCACAGTGGTTAATTATCACCGTGCCTGACATACACCAAGTGCTCAAAAAACGTTTGCTATATTGATTACATTTCCAAGTCTACCACTAAATCCTCAAAGTATTTCCTTAAATTACTTCTTAGCATTAATCACAATTATTGAATTGTTATTAAATTACTATATACCATTCAAAATGGCCAGTGAATAAGAAACTTCGAGAACTCCAATGAAAAAAATTGTATCAATAGTGAAGAGTTTACATCTATTTCAATGCTTAAAAAAAAAAAACTAACTTTTCCCATGGAAATAAAAGGTGGTTTTCTCCTTTACTATGTTGTATACCTATAAGATAAGGGGCTAGAGGTGCAACTCAGTGGCAGTTCTTGATTGGCACACACTGAGCCCTGTTTGATGGCCAGGATCAACACCACCAACAAGACACCAACACGCACACACAGAGAAAATTTAAGATATACTGTTTACATAAAATGTGACAAGCAAATAGGCTGACACTTTTTTTTCTAAAAAACTACCATTCACAGAGATTTCAATTAAATCAAAGCCAATATGAAAGTTTCAAAAAGTTTTCCAGTTGCAGGTAGTGGCACATGCCTGCAATCCGAGTACATGGGAGGCTGAGATGGGAGAATGGAAGATTCAACTACAGCCTCAGAAACTTAGTGCGGCCCTCGGCACTGAGGAAAGACCCTATTTCAAAATAAAAAATAAGCCAGGCATGGTGGCACACGTTTGTAATCCCAGTACTGGGAGGCTGAGACAGGAGGATCCCAAGTTTGTGGCCAGTCTCAGCTACTTAGTGAGGCTCTCTGTAACTTAGAGACCCTGTTTCAAAATAAGGAATAAAAAATGGGACTGGGGAAGTGGCTTGGAGGCAGAATGTCCCTAGGTTCCATCCTCAGTACCAAAATAAATAAATAAATAAATACGGCTGGTGGTATAGCTCAGGGGTAGAATGCCCCTGGGTTCAATCCCTGGTACCAAAAAAAAGAAAAGAAAAGACATTTTTAAAACAGGGGGTATAGTATGGGGCTGGGGATGTAGTTAAGTGGTAGAGTGCTTGCCTGGCATGGGCAAGTTACTGAGTTTGTGCCCCAGCACTGACTGACTTAAAAAAAAAAAAGATGGCTTTAAGGCAAAATTACAATTGACAGTAAGCAAGCATTTCTAATTCAAAATTTGTTATTCATAAAAATAGAATAGAGCCAGGCGTGGTGGCACAGGCTTGTAATCCCAGCATTCAGGAGGCTGAGACCGGAGGATCCGGGTTCGCGGCCAGCCTCAGCTACCTAGTGAGGCATTCCGTAACTTAGTGAGACTCGGTTTCAAAATAAAGAATAAAAAATAGGGCTGGGGGTATAGCTCGGAGGTAGAATGCCCCTGAGTTCAATCCCCAGTACCGAAAAAAAAAAAAAAAAAATAGAATAGAAGTTGAGCGCAGTGGCCCACACTTGTAATTTCAGTACTTGGGAGGCTGAGACAGGAGGATTACAGGTTCAAGACCAGCCTCAGGAACTTAATGAGACCCTGTTTCAAAATAATAAAATAGGGCTGGTGGTGTAGCTCAGAAGTAGAATGCTCCTGGGTTTAATTCCCGACATCAAAACAAAACAAAACTAAAACAGTTGTTAAGGATAAAGGTTATTTTGTTTGTTTTTTATTTTAAGTACTGGGGGTTAAGCCCAGTGTATTCTACTTCCAAGCTACATCCCCCAGCCCCCCTCCTTTTTTTTTTTTTTTTTTTTTTGAAGGCAGCTATACTCACCAGTATACCATCAAGGCTTGCGTTTTTTAAAATTTGAAACAGGGTCTAACTAAATTGCTGAGACTGGCTTCAAATCTGCAATCTTCCTGTCTCAGCCTCTCAAGTACTGAGATTACAGGCCTATGCCACTGCACCCAACTGAAACACGTATAATGTATATTATTCTAAAAGCAGATTTTACAACTATTGAGTTTACATATAAAAATTTTAGTCTAGCCAGGCCTGGTGGCACACACCTGTTATCCCAGTACTTAGGAGGCTGAGACAGGAGGATCACAGGTTCAAGGACAAACTCAGCAAGTAGTGAGACTCTCGTCAACCTTGTGAGACCCTGTTTCAAAATAAAAATAGGGCTAAGGATGTAACTCAGAGGTAGAAGGTCCCTGGGTTCAATCCCCAGTTCCACAAAAATAAACAAGTAAATAAAAATTTTAAAAATGTTGGCTGGAGCCAGGCGTAGTGGTGCACGCTTGTGATCCCAGCATTTGGGAGGCTGAGACTGGAGGATCCGGGTTCGAGGTCAGCCTCAGCTGCTTAGTGAGGCCTTCCGTAACTTAGTGAGACCCTGTTTCAAAATAAAGAATAAAAAAATAGGGCTGGGGCTGTAGCTCAGAGGTAGAATGCCCCAGGTTCCATCCCTAGTACTGCAAAAAATAAATAAATAAAAATAAAAATAAAAATGTTGGCTGAGGATACAGAACACTTGCTCAGCACATATAAGGCCCTGGGTTCAAGCCTCAGCACTTCAAAAAACAGTGTTAATACCCAAGTCCTCTCCCTTAAGCATACCTATCTATTAGAGACACACAGTGAGATATTTATTTGCATTTGAAATACAAATCATGGATTAACCTCAAAACAATCTGATCAAGGAAAGTGGTAAAGAAACACAGACAAAACACAATTAGCCATGGGTAGATAATTGTGGCTTGGATGATGTGTCCTTTGAGAATTGATATTATTCTTTTATTTTTACATACTTATTTTTTCCTAATAAAAAGTAAAAAATAACATGTAAAGATGTTACTTTACATGTTGACACATGTAAATACTCAATACCATTACTTCTTCCTGTCACAATCAACTTACCAAATGAATGTAAGCCTACAGAAACCTTAGCAGTCTTATTCATTGATCTATTCCGAGCACCTGGAAAAGAATTCAGCACATAGGAAGCACCACAAACAATGTAAACATATTCCACGTTGCTACCTCAATTTTATTTTACTTTTAGCATCACATGCTTTTTTATTAGAAAAATACCATACAAACTGTATCTCACTAAAAAACTTTATTACAGATCCCAGCATTTGGGAGGCTAAGACTGAAGGATCTGGGTTCGAGGCCAGCCTCAGCTACCTAGTGAGGCACTCCACAACTTAGTGAGACCCTGTTTCAAAATAAAGAATAAAAAATAGGGCTGGGGCTGTAGCTCGGAGGTAGAATGCCTCTGGGTTCAATCCCCAGTACTGAAAAAAAAAAAAAAAAAAAACTTTATTACACTCACTGGCAGTCTTTTGCTATGACATATATTTTTACTGCAGCACTTACTGGTTTAATTTACTTGCTAAGTTTTCCTTTTTTTTTTTTTTTTTTCTGGCATTGGGGATTGAACTCAGGGGCATTCTACCTCCTACATATACTCCAAGCCCTATTTTATTTTTATTTGGAAACAGGGTCTCCCTAATTGATAAGAGTCTCACTACTTGCTGAGACTGTCCTTGAACCTGAGATCTTCCTCTCTCAGCCTGGAAGTACTAAGATTACAAACTTGCACCACCACACCCAGCTGACTTACTAATTTTTCAAAGAAACTGTCTCTGACAAGCACAGTCCTTCGTGCATTTTAAAATAAAAACGGGGGAGTTGTGGGAGCCCAGCTGGGCCCTTTCCCCCCTGGCAGTTGCTATACGCATATATGAGTAATTATACTGACTATTCTGCTATGGCTACATTGGCATCTTGAAGTCTGGAGATCACTCCTAGGATGCGTAGATGAAAGACCCTCTTACTTCTTAGAAAGTAAATATATGGTGGTGGCGCACCTTTGTAATCCCAGCATTTGGGAGGCTGAGACCGGAGGATCGGGTTTCGAGGCCAGCCTCAGCTACCTAGTGAAGCCCTCCAAAACTTAGTGAGACCCAGTTTCAAAGTAGAGAATAAAAAACAGGGCTGGGGGTAGAGCTCGGAGGTAGAATGCTCCTGAGTTCAATCCCAGTACTGCAAAAAAAAAAAAAAAAAGGAAATAAATATATGACCCTAAAGGTTTATGGTTTTATGACTCTAGAAAGTTTGCTTGACCAGGCTATGTTAAGAATGTGGGCTATATGTAGAAAATGAAGAAGTGGTGCTATTTGTGTTCTGACAATGATTGATATGTCGTAAATGTCTACGTAACCCTGTTGTACTCAAGAAATATATAAAAATTCCGTGCTGAAAAAAAAAAAAAAAAAAGAAACTGTCTCTGGGTCATTTCAAGGGTTTAGGGGGACAGTAGGGAAAAGTATTAGAAAATGAAACTGTCTCCAAAACTAGGACATTGTTATAGAATGTGGCCACCAATTTATCTTCTCTCTTCTGGAAATAGCGACAACAAAAAGAAAGTTCCTGCAATTCTGTCAGCCAAGAAATTAAAACACCTCCTACAGTAACTCTACACAAAGGAATACTACTAAATTAAAACTCAGCAAATAAACACTTAAGAGTTTACATTTCATGTATGTGACTTTCCCATTAAAATTAAAACTACAATAGAACACTATACTCAGCCAGGCGTGGTGGTGCACGCTTGTAATCCCAGCATTTGGGAGGCTGAGACCAGAGGATCCGGGTTCGCGGTCAGCCTCAGCTACCTAGTGAGGCCCTCCGCAATTCAGTGAGACCCTGTTTCAAAATAAAGAATAAAAAATAGGGCTGGGGGTATAGCTCGGAGGTAGAATGCCCCTGCGTCCCATCCCTAGTACTGTAAAAAAAAGAAAAAAAAAGAACACTATAACAATATGCATGCTTTAGTACTTAATAAGGAAAGGGTGCAATTATATGGACAATACTTAGAAATACATCCAAAAACATAGCGTAGATGGATAAATGGTGAAATATGTAACAGTAAGTTCATTATGTTAATAGTTGAATCTAAGCGATAAATATATGGATGTTCACTATAAAAATCTGTATGTGTGTGTGTGTGTGTCTCTCTCTCTCTCTATGGTATCAGAGATTGAACCCAACATTCTACCTACGAGCTACATCCACGGCCCTATTTTTTATTCTTTATTTTGAAACAGAGTCTCACTAAGTGAGGTTGGCCAGAAACCTGAGATCCTGTCTCAGCCTCCCAAGTACTGGGATTACAAGCGTGTGCCACCATGCCCAACCTATAAAATTCTTTTGACTTGCTGTGTATTTGAAAACTTTCAAAATGAAATACTGAAAAAAGCTATACTTACATTGGTAAATTTATATGAACAAAGTGTAAAAGGTTTGAGCTGAGGGTGTAGCTCAAACTACAAAGTGGTAGAGTACTTGCCTAGCAAATGCAAAGCCTTGGGTTCAAACCCCAGCACTGCAAAAAATATATATCTTTTTAATAACAAGACAATTTTTTTTTTTTTTTTTTTTTTTTTTTTT
>PVLC010049223.1:0-10503 GCA_004027655.1 Graphiurus murinus | reverse complement strand
TGCTTTTTTTTTTTTTTTTTTTTTTTTTTTTTTTTTTTTTTTTTTGCGGTACTGGGGATTGAACTCAGGGGCATTTTACCTCCAAGCTATACTCCCAGCCCTATTTTTTATTCTTTATTTTGAAACAGGGTCTCACTTAAGTTGCGGAGGGCCTCACTAGGTAGCTAAGGTTGGCCAAGAACCCGGATCCACTGGCCTCAGCCTCCTGAATGCTGGGATTACAAGCGTGTGCCACCACGCCCAGCTGTTATTTTTTTATTCTTTATTTTTTTTGTTTATTTTTTTGTGTGGTACTGGAGATTGAACTCAGGGGCATTCTACCTCCGAGTTATAACCCCAGCCCTATTTTTTATTCTTTATTTTGAAACCGAGTCTTACTAAGTTACAGAGTGCCTCACTAGGTAGCTGAGGCTGGCCGCGTACCCGGATCCTCCGGTCTCAGCCTCCCGAATGCTGGGATTACAAGCGTGCACCACCATGCCCGGCTTATTCTTTATTTTAAAACAGGGTCTCACTAAGTTGTGGATGCCTCACTAGGTAGCTGAGGTTGGCCTTGAACCTGGATCCTCCGGTCTCAGCCTCCCAAATGCTGAGATTACAAGCATGTGCCACCACACCTGGCTTTCACGGAATTCTTATTCCAAAGAATTCTCACCTTTTGTCAACCTGAAAATTCAAAGAAAAGAGACTGCCATCTCATGTTGTCCCAAGTCACCATGTGCCCCTAAGGAGTTCGAAGAAAAGAGTAACAAATCTATAATAGAGTTGGGTGTGGTGGCACATGCCTGTAATCCCAGTACTTGGGAGGCTGAGACAGGAAGATCATAGGTTTGAGGGCAGTCTCAGCAGTGGTGAGACTCTCATCAATATAGCAAGACCCTGTTTCCAAATTAAAAAAAAAAAAATAGGGCTGAGGGTGTAGTTCGGATGTAGAATGTCCCGGAATTCAATCCTCAGTGCCACAAAAGAAAATGGAAAAGGAAAAAAAAAACTATAATAAAAGAGGGGGAGCCAGGTGTGATGGCACATGCTTATAATCTCAGTTCTTGTGAGGCTGAGACAGGAGGATCACAATTTCGCAACCAGCCTCAGCAACTTAGGCCATTTGTAAATCAGTGCGACCCTGTTTGAAAATAAAAGAATAAAATAGGGCTAGAGGAGCTGGGTGTGGTGGTGCATGCTTGTAATCCTAGTACTTGGGAGGCAGAGACTGGAGGATCTGGGTTCACGGTCAGCCTCAGTTACTTAGTGAGGCCCTCTGAACTTAGTGAGACCCTGTTTCAAAATAAAGAATAAAAAATAGGGCTGAGGGTATAGCTCGGAGGTAGAATGCCCCTGAGTTCAATCCCCAGTACCGCAAAAAAAAAAAAAAAAAAAAAAAAGTTTAGAGGAGCCGGCCGTGGTGGCGCACGCTTGTAATCCCAGCATTCGGGAGGCTGAGACCTGAGGATCTGAGATCACAGCCAGCCTCAGCTACCTAGGGAGGCCCTCCACAACTTAGTGAAACTTGGTTTCAAAATAAAGAATAAAAAATAGGGCTGGGGGTATAGCTCGGAGGTAGAATGCCCCTGAGTTCAGTCCCCAGTATCGCAAAATAAACAAACAAACAAACAGAAAATAAGGCTAGAAGTGTGGTTTAGAGGTAGAATGCCCCTGGGTTCCATCTCCAGTACCCCAAAAAAGTAAAAATAAAAAATAAATAAAAGAAGGGGAATTGTAATAATTAAAAACCATCTAGCTGGGCACGGTGGCACACGCTTGCAATCCCAGTACTCAAGAGGCTGAGACAGGAGGAACGTAGGTTGGTGGCCAGCCTCAGCTACTTAGTGAGGCTCTCCACAACTTAGTGAGACTCTGTTTCAAAATAAAGAATTAAAAATAGGGCCGGGCATGGTAGCGCACGCTTGTAATCCCAGCATTTGGTAGGCTGAGAACAGAGGATCCGGGTTTGAGGCCAGCCTCAGCTACCTAGTGAGGCCCTCCGCAACTTAGTGAGACCTGGTTTCAAAATGAAGAATAAAAAGTAGGGCTGGGGGTATAGCTCGGAGGTAGAATGCCCCTGAGTTCAATCCCCAGTACTGCAAAAAAAAAAAAAAAAAAAAAAAAAAAGAATAAAAAATAGGACTGGGGGTATAGCTCAGAGGTAGATTGCCCCTGGGTTCAATCCCCAGTACCACAAAAAAAAACAAAACAAAACAAAACAAAAGAAACCCCAAAACAACCCCATCTTTTCTGTTGAAGTAGCAAATTACATAGAAATGTACTCTTAGAGGCTGTAACATGTGTATTTGGTTTTTTATTTTTTTAATAAATTTTTTTTTTTTTTTTTTTTTTTTTTTGGCGGTACTGGGGATTGAACTCAGGGGCATTCTACCTACGAGCTACACCCCCAGCCCTATTTTTTATTCTTTATTTTGAAACCTGGTCTCACTAAGTTGTGGAGTGCCTCACTAGGTAGCTGAGGCTGGCCTCGAACCTGGATCCTCCGGTCTCAGCCTCCCGAATGCTGGGATTACAAGCGTGCGCCACCACGCGTGGCTCTTTAATAAATTTTTTTTTTTTAGCACAGATTTTTATACGATTCTTGAGTACAACAGGGTTACATAGACATTTATGACATATCAATCATTGTCAGAACACAAATAGCACCACTTCTTCGTTTTCCACTTATAGCCCACATTCTTAACAAAGCCTGGTCAAGCAAACTTTCTAGAGTCATAAAACCATAATCCTTTAGGGTCATATATTTACTTTCTAAGAAGTGGGAGGGTCTTTCATCTACGCATCCTAGGTGCAATCTCCAGACTTTGAGATGCCAATGTAACCATAGCAGAAGAGTCAGTATAATTACTCATATATGCAGATAGCAACTGCCAGGCGGGAAAGGGCCCAGCTGGGCTCCCATAACTCCCCTGTTTTTATTTTAAAATGCACGAAGGACTGTGCCTGTCTTAGGTGGTTTCCTACCAGGTGCTTAGGGTATTCGTTTTGATAAATGTATGTGTATACTCCACTCACTGAATTTTCCACAAATCAACCATCTTAGTTTTGGTCGTCCATCTTAGCTCATAGTTGACATTTATTTATTTATTTTAAATATTCACTCTGGCTATTTATTTATTTATGGTACTGGGCATGGAACCCAGGGGCATTCTACCTTCAAGAAACACCTCAGCCCTATTTATTCTTTATTTTGAAACAGAGGTCTCACTAAATTGTGGAGAGAGGTCTCACTAAATTGTGGATGTAGTGGTGCACATTTATAATCCCAGTACTTGGGAGGCTGAGACAGGAGGATCACAGGTTCATGTCCAGCCTCAGTTACTTATTGAGGCTCTCTGAAACTTAGTGAGACCCTGTTAAAATAAAAAATAAAATAGGTCTGGGGGTGTAACTCAGAGGTTGAATGTCCCTGGGTTCAACCCCCAGCACCAAAACAAAACAAAACTCTGGAAGGAGACATCTGACTGGGGAAAGAGCCCTTGAGAGTCAGAAAGCCCACCTCCTTACAGAGTAGGAGCTTTTTATGGGGCAAGGAAGTGTGTGTGTGTGATGGGGTGGGGTGGGGTGGGGCGGGGGCATACAGAAGTAGTCGGGTAATCCACTGGTTGGTGTGCTAGTGGCCAGGTCATCTCAGGGCAGGGCAATGATCAGAGAGAGTTTCTCTTTCTTTGTTCCTTTGTTCTTGGTCCTCCTCTGGCATGACCTCATGACCAGATCTCACAGTTAGACCTCACAGTGCAATAAGTACCGGAAAAAAAAAACAACAAAAAGAAACCTAATTGTATATGTGTGTGTAACTGTGGATTGAACTCAGGGGCATATCTACTTCTGAGCTATACTCTAGCCCTTGTTATTTTGTTTGTTTGTTTGTTTTGTTTTTGAATTCAGGGGCATTCTACCTCCGAGCTATACCCCCAGCCCTATTTTTTATTCTTTATTTTTTATTTTTTTTGTGGTACTGGGGATTGAATTCAGGGGCATTCTACCTCCAAGCTATACCCCCAGCCCTATTTTTTATTCTTTATTTTGAAACCGAGTCTCACTAAGTTGCGGAGTGCCTCACTAGGTAGCTGAGGCTGGCCTCAAACCCGGATCCTCCGGTTTCAGCCTCCCAAATGCTGGGATTACAAGCGAGCGCCACCACGCCCGGCTTTAGCCCTTGTTATTTTGAAATAGGATCTTACTAGATTGCTGAGGATGGCCCCTAACCTGCAATCCTCTTGTCTTAGCCTCCCAAGTAGTGGGATTATAGGAATTCACCACCACACACAGGGAAAAAGAAAACCCCCCAAAACTTCTTTGTTTATTTATTTATTTTTGCACTGAGGATTGAAACCAGGGGCATTCTATCTCTGAGCTACACCCTCAGCCCGATTTTATTTCTCATTTGGAAACAGGGTCTCACTAAGTTGCAGAAGGTCTCGCTAAATTGCCGAGCCAGCTTCCAACCTGCGATCCTCCTGTCTCAATCTCTGAAGTGTGTCACCACACCTGGCCTCCCAAAAAACTCTTGAAAGAAGGGCAAGAGACAAGCTGGGCATGGTGGCGCACGCTTGTAATCCCAGCATTTGGGAGGCTGAGACTGGAGGATCCGGGTTTGCAGCCAGCCTCAGCTGCTTAGTGAGGCACTCCACAACTTAGTGAGACCCTGTTTCAAAATAAAGAATAAAAAATAGGGCTGGGGGTTTAGCTCGAAGGTAGAATGCCCCTGAATTCGAACCCCGGTACCGAAAAAAAATAAATAAATAAAAAGGGCTTTTTCAATCCTCAGTAGCACACACAAAATAAATTAATGAATGTGTGATGTAGTTTCCAGGTGATACCTAAGACCGTGGACACTCCTTGAGTTATTTTGGGCACGAAATCAGTTCCATTATCCCTTTTTTATTTGGTACTGGAGATTTAACCGAGGGGCATTCTACTTGTGAGCTATGCACCCAGCCCTCTTTTTTTTTTGCGGTCCTGGGGATTGAACTCAGGGGCATTCTACCTTTGAGCTATACCCCCAGCACTATTTTTTAGAAACAGGGTCTCACTAAGTTGCGGAGTCCCTCCCTAGGTAGCTGAGGCTGGCCGAGAACCTGGATCCTCTGGTCTCAAGCCTCCCAAATGCTGGGATTACAAGGGTGCGCCACCACGGCTGGCTCCTTTTTTGTTTTTTGCCTTGCTAGGTTGCTGAGAGTCTTACTATGCTGCTGAGGTTGTCTTTTTTTTTTTTTTTTTTTTTTTGTGGTACTGGGGATGGAACCTGGGTGCATTCTACCTCCAAGCTACAGACCCAGCCCTATTTTTTATTCTTTATTTTGAAACAGGGTCTCACTAAGTTGCAGAGGGCCTAACTAAACAGGTGAGGCTGGCCGACAACCCGGATTCTCCAGTTTCAGCCTCCCAAATGCTGGGATTACAAGCGTGCGCCACCACGCCCGGCCTGAGGCTCTCTCTGTACCTGTGATCCTCCTGTCTCTGACTCCCAAGTACTAGGATTTTAGGTGTGTGCCACCACACCTGACTCCTTTGTATAAACACAAATAGTCCATATTGGGGAATTATTCCTTCACTAAGGCCTTGCTATTTCAGAGGCCTTTTCTATCCTGGAGAGGTAGGCTTCAACCCATCCAGTAAACGTGTCTAACTTACATTTTTTTGTGTGTGTGTGTGGTACTGGGGATTGAACCCAGAGGCATTCTTTGGAAGCTTCAAGCTACACCCCCAGCCCAATTTTATTTCTTATTTGGAAGCAGGGTCTCACTAGGTTGCTGAAAGTCTCACTACTTCCTGAGGCTGTTCTTGAACCTGGGATACTCCTGTATCAGCCTCCCAAGTATAGGGATTACAAGTGTATGCCACCATGCCCAGCTAACTTACATTTTTTTTGTGTGTGTGGTACTGGGGATTGAACTCAGGGGCATTCTACCTCCGAGCTACACCCCCAGCCCTATTTTTTTATTCTTTATTTTGAAACCGAGTCTCACTAAGTTGGGGAGTGCCTCACTAGGTAGCTGAGGCTGGCCTCGAACCCAGATCCTCTGGTCTCAGCCTCCCGAATGCTGGGATTACAAGCGTGCGCCACCACACCCGGCAGCTAACATACATTTAAAAACTAATGTAAATTTAAATTTTCTAGGAGCCCTTGGTAAAATCTGTTTGTCAATCTTCACAAGGGTTTCATCCTCAATTTTGAATAATTCCTCTTCTCAAGTTGGGGGGTTTAGCCTTTGAGTTATTTCTGTCATACATTACACATTGTTGGGTGATCTATTGAACAAGTATTTGTAGGTTGGGGCCTATCAAATACTTCTGGACCCACTGAAGAGTGTATCTAGTCCATACTGAGTAATCCAATAGTTTTTTTTATTGGGGTACTGGGGATTGAACTCAGGAGTGTTCTACCTTTGAGCTATACCCCCAGCCCTATTTTTTTTTTGTTTTTGCGGTACTGGGGATTGAACTCAGGGGCATTCTACCTCCGAGCTACACCCCCAGCCCTATTTTTTATTCTTTATTTTGAAACCGAGTCTCACTAAGTTGTGGAGTGCCTCACTAGGTAGCTGAGGCTGGCCACGAACCCGGATCCTCCGGTCTCAGCCTCCCGAATGCTGGGATTACAAGCGTGGGCCACCATGCCCGGCTCACCCAGCCCTATTTTTTATTCTTTATTTTGAAACCAGGTCTCACTAAGTTGCAGAGTGCCTCACTAGGTAGCTGAGGCTGGCCGCGAACCTGGATCCTTCAGTCTCAGCCTCTCAAATGCTGGGATTAGAAGTGTGCGCCACCACGCCCGGTCAATGAATTTGTTTTAAGAGGTACTTTAGTAAAAATCTAGCACTGGGACACTTAGCATTACATTTTCAACTCAAATGCTCTGGGGCAGAAGTCTCAAACTTCATTTTTGTTCTTTTTAAGTCTTGCAGGAGGCTGGGTGTGGTGGCACCGGCTTGTATCCCAGTACTTGGGGGGCAGACCCAGGAGGATCACAGGTTCTCAGCCAGCTTGGCCAGCCTGAACTGCTTAGTGAGGCCCTCCGCATCTTAGTGAGACCCTGTTGCAAAATAAAGAATAAAAAATACGGCTGGGCTAAGGAGAAGACAGGGCATAAGAGGGACTCCAGATGAAAAAGGAGAAACCCTAGATAAGCAAAGAAGTTGACTTAACTGAAGGTGATGGATGTGGGGGAGGGGGACACCCTAATGCACATGATGTACTTTCACAAATATATCAAAGTCAATCACTAAATTGAACATGAGAAGGAGGGAGGGAGAGGGAGTGGGGAGGGAATTGGGGAAGAGGTTAAATGAGATATGTGTGCATGTGTGTCTTTATCAGCTTGTACCTAACAAAGATGTATGATTACAAAGCACCAATTAATAAAAAAAAAAGAAAATAGGGCTGGGGGTGTATCTTGGAGGTAGAATGCCCCTGGGTCAAACCCCAGTGCCACACACACACACACAAGTCTTGCAGGATGTAATGAAGCTAGTATTGACTGAAATCAACTTGTAGGATCAGTGGAGTCAAAAGAGCCTTAAAGCTCATGGTTTGTGTGGCTTTTTTTGGTGTGTGTGGTACTGGGGATGGAGCCCAGGAGTACTCTACCTCCAAGCTACACCCCCAGCCCTATTTTATTCTTTTATTTTTTTCTGATACTGGGGATTGAACCCAAAGGCATTCTACCTCCAAGTGACACCTCCAGCCCAATTTTATATCTTATTTGGAAACAGGGTCTTACTAGGTTGCTGAGAGCCTCGCTAAATTGCCAGGGCTGGCTTTGAACCTGCAATACTCCTGTCTCAGTCTCCCAAGTACTGGGATTACAAGTGTGCACCACCACACCAAGCTACCTATTACTTTACTTCTACCCAAGTGTAGAGCTCTTGTGAAAGTGATGAATTCAGGATTCTGTGCTAAGATGCCAGGAGCCTTAGCTTCAATGGTCTCTTGCAAGGTGATAATAGCGTAACCAGACTGACATTGTCTTTGGTCCATGAAACTGCTACCATCAGTGAACACTTTCAAGTGTGGTTTTCCCAGTGGTTGGTTGGTGAGATCTGGTGGACTGTAAAATTGTTCAATTATAAGAAGAAAACCATGTAAAAAGTGCTTTTCAAAGCCAATAAGCAATAAAGTGGCAGGATTTATGGTAGAAACTACCTTTCATTTTACATTAGGGATGTCTAACGGGATGGCTTGATATTGATATCTTCCCAACCAACTTGATGTCAGTCAATAACCTTTTTTTTCTTTTCTTTCTCTCTCTTTTCTTTTTTGTGGTACTAGAGATTGATCTCAGGGTCATTCTAACTCCAAGCTATACAACCCCAGCCCTAATTATATTATTATTATTATTATTATTATTATTATTTATGGTACTGAGGATTGAACCCAGGGGCATTTTACCTTCAAGTTATACCCCAGCCCTATTTTTTATTCTTTCTTTCTTTCATTATTATTATTATTATTATTATTATTATTATTATTATTATTATTGTACTGGGGATTGAACTCAGGGGCATTCTACCTCCGAGCTACATCCCCAGCCCTATTTTTTATTCTTTGTGGAGTGCCTCACTATGTAGCTGAGGCTAACCTTGAACCCGGATCCTCCGGTCTCAGCCTCCCGAATGTAGGGATTACAAGCGTGCGCCACCACGCCCGGCTTTTATTCTTTATTTTGAAACATGGTCTCAGTAGGTTGTGGAGAGCCTCACTAAGTATCTGAGACTGGCCATGAACTTGTGATCCTCCTGTCTCAGCCTTCCCAAGTACTGGGATTATAAGCATGCACCACCTCACTTGGGCTTTTTTTTTTTTGTTGTTGTTGTTGTTATTGTTTTTAGGTACTGGGAATTGAACTGAGGCCCTGATACATGCTAGATAAGCACTCTACCACGGAACTATAGTGCTAGCCTTGCCTTTTGTGTGTGTGTGTGTGTGTGTGTGTGTAACTGGGGAATGAACCCAGGGGTGTTCTACCTCTGAGCTACACCCCAGACCTATTTTTTTTTTTTTTTTTTTTTTGTGGTACTGGGAATTGAACTCAGGGGCATTCTACCTCTGAGTTATAACCACAGCCCTATTTTTTATTCTTTATTTTGAAACAGGGTCTCACTAAGTTGTGGAGTGCCTCATTAGGTAGCTGAGGCTGGCAGTGAACCCGGATCCTCCGGTCTCAGTCTCCCAAATGCTGGGATTACAAGCATCTCACTAAGTTGCGGAGGGCCTCACTAAGTAGCTGAGGCTGGCCATGAACCTGGATCCTCTGGTCTCAGCCTCCCAAGTATTGGGATTACAAGCGTGCACCACTATGCCCGGCTCCTAGACCTATTTTTTATTCTTTCTTTCTTTATTTTTTGCGGTACTGGGGATTGAACTCAGGGGCATTCTACCTCTGAGCTACATCCCCAGCCCTATTTTTTATTCTTTACTTTGAAACCAAGTCTCACTAAGTTGCGGAGGGCCTCACTAGGTAGCTGAGGCTGGCCGCGAACCCGGATCCTCTGGTCTCAGCCTCCCGAATGCTGGGATTACAAACATGCACCACCATGCCCGGCTCCTTATTCTTTATTTTGAAACAAGGTCTCAAGCTGGGTGTGGTGGTGCACACTTGTAATCCCAATACTTGGGAGGCTGAGACCAGAGGTTTGGGATATAGCTCGGAGGCAGAACGCCCCTGAGTTCAATCCCCAGTACCACAGAAAAAATAAATAAATAAAATAGGGCTGGGGGTGTAGCTCAGAGGTAGAATGCCCCTGAGTTCAATCCCCAGTACCACAAATTAAAAAAAAAAGAAAGAAAAAAAGAATAAAAAATAGGGCTGGGAGTATAGGTGTAACTCAGAGGTAGAATGACCCTGGGTTCAATCCCCAGTACCACAAAAAAAACAAAAACAAGCCGGGCATGGTGGCGCACACTTGTAATCCCAGTACTTGGGAGGCTGAGACTGGAGGATCCGGGTTGACGGCCAGCCTCAGCTACCTAGTGAGGCACTCCACAACTTAGTGAGACCCTGTTTCAAGATAAAGAATAAAAAGTAGGGCTGGGGGTATAGCTTGGAGGTAGAGTGCCCCTGAGTTCAATCTCCAGTACCTCAAAAACAAAAAACAAAAACACAAGGTCTCACTTAAGTCACAGAAGGCCTCACTATGTAGCTGACCAGCCCTGCCTTCTTTTTGTTCTAACATTGAGGGCACAGTTGGGGATAAGTATGGTAGTATACTGCTCCAGAGTAAACTTTACTGATTTCTGGAGAGCATCTTAGGTTGCTGCGGTTCTCTGGGAGCAACTGCTTTAAGAAGTAAGCCACAGCCGGGTGTGGTGGCGCACGCTTGTAATCCCAGCATTCGGGAGGCTGAGACCGGAGGATCCGGGTTCGCGGCCAGCCTCAGCTACCTAGTGAGGCACTACGCAACTTAGTGAGACTCGGTTTCAAAATAAAGAATAAAAAATAGGGCTGGGGGTATAGCTTGGAGGTAGAATGCCCCTGAGTTCAATCCCCAGTACCGC
>PVLC010049222.1:0-10502 GCA_004027655.1 Graphiurus murinus | reverse complement strand
TTTTTTTTTTTTTTTTTTTTTTTTCCTTGGCGGTACTGGGAATTGAACCCAGGGGCATTCTACCTCCGAGCTACACCCCCCCCCCCAGTCCTATTTTTTAGTCTTTATTTGGAAACAGGGTCTCACTAAGTTGCAGAGTGCCTCACTAGGCAGCTGAGGCTGGCCACGAGCCCAGATCCTCCGGTCTCAGCCTCCCAAATGCTGGGATTACAAGCGTGCGCCACCACACCCGGCTCCTTTGCTGGTTTCTCAAAGAAGAAAAAAGTCTCTTTGAAATTTATAAATATCCTAGTTATTATGTGATGCAGGGGTCAGAAAACGTTTCTATAAAAGATCAGATGGCTTGGACTCCATCATACTACTCAACTAACTCTGCTATTGCAGCATAAAAGCAACCATGGATGATATGTAAACAAATAGGCATCACCATGTTCCAGTGAAACTTTATTTATAAAAAAAAGGCAGCAAAATGGGCGTGGTGGCGCACGCTTGTAATCCCAGCATTTGGGAGGCTGAGACTGGAGGATCTGGGTTCGCGGCCAGCCTCAGCTACCTAGTGAGGCACTCCACAACTTAGTGAGACTCGGTTTCAAAATAAAGAATAAAAAATAGAGCTGGGGGTACAGCTCGGAGGTAGAATGCCCCTGAGTTCAATCCCCAGTACCGCAATAAAAAAAAGACAGCAGGCTCAATTTGTCCTGCAGGCTGCTGGTTGCTGACCCTGGCATAATGCATTGGTCTTATGTTATTGTGGAGCCTTCTATTTATTGGAAGAAAGGTGTAAGAAAAAAAATATATAAAGGTTGTATTAGCTATTTGGAGGTTTCTAGTCAGTAAGACAAAAAACAAGAAAATGTTAGTAATATAGAATATGTAAAGGAAGGTTCAGAAGTGAGTAGTGTTTTTCTTTGGAGGGTTTTAAATTTAGATTACTGTTAAAGGAGGATGCTTACTGTTTTTTAAAACAGTTATAAGCAAAGGAGCAATATCCTTTGCACAATAAGATATAAGGGCAGTATTGCACATTGAAGATATCTGATCAATCTGTCTTGTCTTTGGCCTGATAGATTAAACTCCCTCTTCCCCACCCTGTGGTACTGGGAATTGAACCCAGGGACTTTTTACCTCTGAGCTACACCCTCAGTTGTATTTTATTTTTTGTTTTGAAATATGGTCTCACTAAGTTGCTTAGACTGGCCTCGAACCTGCAGTCCTCCTATCTCTGCCTCCCAGGTGTGATATATGCCCAGCTAGAGAAACTTTTTTAACCAGTAAGTGGAGGATTACAGGTTTGTCGCTTGATGATCTATATTTTAAGATAAATCTACTGAACATCTGCTGTGAATAACCAAGTAAAAAGGGTCAAATATATCTTCTTTTTTAAAGCAATGCAAAAACCAGGCAATATATATAAAACAATAATTTTTAGACATTGGACAACACCAGATGGTTATACCTGAGAGAAAGAATGAATAACCCCTGCAAATACCATAGCATTCTGCCTAGAGTTTACAGTCTACAGTACTGGAAGAAGACCCCAAGCAAAATAGTCCAACTGAATTGAGAGTTCTGAGATGGAAAGATGCCAGGGTAGCTAGAATTTGCAAGACAGAGTAGCAGAGAAGAGTGCTACACAGAGATACAGTACATACACTGGACACCAGCAGAAGGTTCCCCTTGACTTCTCAGTAGAATAATGATCAACATATCTAAGAGATTTTAACCTCAAGGCCAGGGATGAGGCCACTGGAAAGTAACCAGCAGAATATTTCCCAACCTCACATAAGGCCCCACAAAGGATAATAGTTTATACCTCCAATAACCAGAATGGAAAAACCTCCAGTAAATGGTACATCTTGTTTAGTACTCAAAGAATGTTGCATCAGTAGGGGCCAAATTTACTCTTGATTAAAAACTGTTGTCAGTGCTTAGTGAGGCCCTCTGCAACTTAGTGAGACCCTGTTTCAAAATAAAGAATAGAAAAAATAGGGCTGGGGCTATAGCTCGGAGGTAAAATGCTCCCCCCTCCCCGGGTTCTATCCCCAGTACCTAAAAAAAAAAAAAACTGTTCTCAGCTAGGCATGGTGGCACACACTTGTAATCCCAGTACTTGGGAGGCTGAGACCAGAAGATCCAGGTTCCTGGCCAGCCTCAGCTACTTAGTGAGGCCCTAAGCTGTTCTCATCTCACC
This sequence comes from Graphiurus murinus, assembly GCA_004027655.1. Classification (NCBI taxonomy): domain Eukaryota; kingdom Metazoa; phylum Chordata; class Mammalia; order Rodentia; family Gliridae; genus Graphiurus; species Graphiurus murinus. The sequence continues at coordinate 8,311 of PVLC010049222.1, read as the reverse complement.
TAGCAAAGCTCAAAAAGAAGCAGGGGAAGACTCAAACTTTTCTCAAGAACCTAACCGAATTTCAGACTAAACCTCAAAATTATATGATGAAAAGTAAAATATCCAATACCTCAAAACATAAATTCACTATGGCTGGCATCTAAGAATTACCATTCGTGTATAAAAGTAGGAAATACAAACATAATGAGGGAAAACATTAATCCATAGAAATGGATTTGGAAATGACACAGATGTTAGGAGTAGTTCACATAGACATTAAAACAGCATTTCTAAATATATTCTGTATTTTAAGAAGGTAAAGAAAAGTATAATCCTATTTAGGTGAGACTTGGAAAATAGTAAAAAGAAACAAACAGCTTCAAAAAATAAAAAATATACCAGATGAGATGGGACCCTATAGCAGAAAAGATCAGTGATCTGAAAGATATAACAATAGGAAAGCCAGGCGTGGTGGCACACACTTGTAATCCCAGTAATTGGAGTCTGAGACAGTAGGATTGCAGGTTTGTGACCAGCCTCAGCTACTTAGTGAGAAACTCCGCAACTTAGTGAGACCCTGTTTCAAAATAAAGAATAAAAATGGGGCTGGGGGTATAGTTCGGAGATAGAATGCCCCTGAGTTTAATCCCCAGTACTGAAAAAAAAAAAAAAAAAAAACCTGAAAGAGTTCCTCCATAGCAGGCCATCACAGACCATTGAGAAAAATCTCAGATCAACCCTGCATGGTGGCCCACGCTTGTAATCCCAGTACTTGGGAAGCTGAGACTGGAGGATCACAGGTTCATGGCCACCCTTAGCAAATTAGTGAGGCCCTCCACAACTTAGTGAGACCCTGTTTCAAGATAAAGAATAAAAAATAGGGCTGAGGTGTAGCTCAGAGGTAGAATGCCCCTGGGTTCCATCCCCAGTACCGCAAAAAAAAAAAAGAAATTGGGAGCTGTGCATGGTGGTACACATTTGTAATCCCAATACTTGGGAGGCTGAGACAGCAGAATCACAGGTTCGCATGGCCAGTCTCAGCTACTTAGCGAGGCCCTCTGCAATTTAGTAAGACCCTGTTTCAAAATAAAGAATATAAAATAGGAGCCAGGCGTGGTGGCACACACTTGTAATCCCAGTACTTGGGAGGCTGAGACAGGAGGATCCAGGTTAGCAGCCAGCCTCAGCTACTTAGTGAGACCCTGTTTCAAAATAAAAGAATAAAAAATAGGACTGGGGGTGTAGCTCGGAGGTAGAATGCCCCTGGGTTCAATCCCCAGTACCACACACACACACACACACACACACACACACACACACTAGGGCTGGGGGGGTAGCTCAGAAGTAGAATACCCCTGGGTTCAATCTTCAGTACTGCAAAAAAAAAAAAAAAGAAAAAAAGTCTTGCCATGCGTGATGCGTGGTGGCACATGCTTGTAATCCTATTACTTGGGAAGCTGTGATAGGAGGATCACAGGTTCAAGGACAGCCTCAACAAGTAGGGAGACTCTCATCAACCTAGGGAGACCCCATTTCCAAATAAGAATTTTTTTTTTTTATTCTTTAGTTTGAAACAGAGTCTCACTAAGTTGTGTAGTGCCTCACTAGGTTAGCTGAGGCTGGCCGCGAACCAGATCCTCCGGTCTCAGCCTCCCAAAATGCTGGGATTACAAGCGTGCGCCACCATGCCTGGCTCCAAATAAGAAATTAAAAAAAAAAAATTGGGCTAGGGCTGTAAGGGTGTAGCTGGAAGGTAGACATTCTCTGGTTTCAATCCCCAGTAGAAAAAAAAAAAAAAAAGAAAGTCTCAGATCCAGCTTGAACAATTACCAGTTTGTAGTCTGTAATCAGTCTTAAACTTGATGAAGCACTTCTCCTTACTCAACTTTTCTTTAGTTGCCACCATTAAATATGCTTAAGAAGCCGGGCGTAGCGGGACGTGGTGGCGCATGCTTGTAATCCCAGCATTCGGGAGGCTGAGATCGGAGGATCCGGGTTGGTGGCCAGCCTCAGCTACCTAGTGAGGCACTCCGCAACTTAGTGAGACTCGACTTCAAAATAAAGAATAAAAAATAGGGCTGGGGGGTATAGCTCGGAGGTAGAATGCCCCTGAGTTCAATCCCCAGTACCGAAAAAAAAAAAGCCGGGCATGGTGGCACTGGTATAATCCCAGGATTTGGGAGCCTGAGACCAGAGGATCTGGGTTCATGGCCAGCCTCAGCTAGTGAGGCCCTCCGCAACTTAGTGAGACTCTGTTTCAAAATAAAGATTAAAAAATAGGACTGAGGGTATAGCTCAGAGTTAGAATGTCCCTGAGTTCAATCCCCAGGACCACAAAATAAATAAATATGCTTAAAAGTGGGAATTAACAACACTTCTTGCTAGAAAAGGCAGATCAGCTAATAAACCACTTTGTGAAAGGATTAAGTCTCTTGTAACTAAATCCTAGTTTTTGGCCTGTGTTTTGGCTGCCTATTTTTTTTTCAGTCTCATTAATTGAGGTATAATTTATATACTGTCTAATTTTTATTATAAACCTATTGGATAGAGGCCATGACTGCCTTTATAGCTATGAATTGCCCCACAGAGTTTTTGGCACTCAATAAATGTTAAATAATATTTCTATTCAGCATTCTGTAGACAGGAAGCATATGGTAATAAATGTCAGACACAGGTTGAAAATCTCCAAAAAATTGTATGTTATATTATTCTTTGGAAAAACCAGTACAAATATTTTTGTGAATGAAATTTATTTTTGAAAGGGATTCCGAAGCGGGGCGTGGTGGCGCATGCTTGTAATCCCACCATTTGGGAGTCTGAAACCAGAGGATCTGGGTTTGCAGCCAGCCTCAGCTATCTAGTGAGGCACTCCGCAACTTAGTGAGACCCTGTTTCAAAATAAAGACTAAAAAATAGGGCTGGGGGTGTAGCTCGGAGGTAGAATGCCCCTGGGTTCAATCCCCAGTACACACACACACACACAAAAAGAGGATTCCCAGGGCTTGAATTTTATAGTTTTCTCTAGCCTTCATTTACTTTATTTACAAATTAAAACTTTTCCTCATCAGAAATAGTAAAAAAATTTTTAAAGTATTATCACTAATGCATAAAAAGTATAGAAATGGTTTTGTAGATAGCATAAAAAGGTAACTTATAGTCTAAAGAACAGCATGAGATAACATTTAGAGGCTTAAGCAACATAAGTCTTTATGTTATGATATATGTGGTATGAAAAGAAAAAATAGCAGGTACTTCTTTATCATTAAATTTCAGTATGACTTGGAGGTATATCACTGCTACAGCTATTGCAGACCTGATAGTGGTATTAGAACTTGACTCACTATTTTTCTCTCCCAAGGATTCTAGCACTACTTAAAAAATCTTACTGTAGTCTCAATAAGATAATTATTGCCTCGGAATAACAAAAGACAGTGACAGTTGAAAAACTTGATGCTAAAAATGAGTTCTGTGCAAAGGATATTTTCCATTTAATTAATCTTTGTTGAAGAAATGGTTGATCATAACCAGCCATATAAAACCATTTAGAGAACATGCTTCTAAATTTTCTTTCCAGAATTTGCTCACTGTGTGATTGATCTGCTGATGACACTTACTTTGAAGTTTTTGTTAACATAATTTGAATGAGAAATTATCTGAATTTTTCTTGTTACTTAACTTTTCTAAAGTTTAGGGTCCTCATATGTAAAATGTGAATAGGGAATCCAGGCACAACTTAATTTGATGCCTCTGACCCAGAGTCTCTCCTAAGGTGTAATGCAGAGTTCTAGTCATCTTGCTGCTCAACTAGGGGAGAATCTACTTCCAAGCTTATCGACATATCTTTTTGCAGTCCTTAGATCCTCACTGGATGTCGGTCATATGCCTGTCTGTAAGAGTACTCACAACATGACAACTTGTTTTCCCTAGAGTAGGGAGCTCAGAAAGAGAAGTGAAATCTTTTGTCATATATCTGTTAAAAGCAAATCACTAGGTCTAACCCAAATTCTAGGGGAGAAGATGATACAGGGTTTGAATACCAGAAGCAGAGATCACTGGAAGCCATGTTGGATAGCTACACAGATAGGATAAATCATTGAATATTCTCTCAATGTTCTGGAACTCATTTGTTTAAACTATACTGAAATCTTACTAAGAGATTGAATTCAGCAAGCAAAGTGATATTATATACCCACATAAAATATTTTATTTTTTCTTAGCAGCAATACAATGAAATAGGTATTGTTAGCCTCATTTTTTTTTTTTTTTTTTTTTTTTTTTTGCGGTACTGGGGATTGAACTCAGGGGCATTCTACCTCCGAGCTATACCCCCAGCCCTATTTTTTATTCTTTATTTTGAAACCGAGTCTCACTAAGTTGCGGAGTGCCTCACTAGGTAGCTGAGACTGGTCGCGAACCCGGATCCTCTGGTCTCAGCCTCCCAAATGCTGGGATTACAAGCGTGCGCCACCACGCCCAGCTTGTTAGCCTCAATTATAAACAAACTGAAATACTGAGTGGCTTGCTCAAGTTCATATAGCAAATAAGCTGTACAACTGGGACCAGCGAGTCTTTGGACTCTAAGACATTTGACTCTCTTTTCATTTAACTGTTATTGCCTCCTGACCAGTTCTACATTGCATTTAAAGCCATTCAAAAAGAGCATGATATCTTTAAATTTATCTGTAAATATGTGGATTTATTTATTATGTGTACATAGGTCTAGATAGACAGAGTTACCATCCTATCTTAGACTCTCATCTACCCCACACAAATTAGGATTGGTAGTATTGTTCTTTCAAGTTTTTTAGAGTCAGTTTAATATCATTTTAAGGTTTGCAACAGCTGTAGCCGTGATATGCCTTTAAGCTAACAGATGCTATTAGTCTAAAACTATATTTAGCTGGGTGTAGTGGCGCACGCTTGTAATCCCAGTATTTGGGAGGCTGAGACCGGAGGACCCAGGTTCGCAGCCCAGCCTCAGCTACCTAGTGAGGCCCTCCGCAACTTAGTGAGACCCTGTTTCAAAATAAAGAATAAAAAATAGGGCTGGGGGTGTAGCTCGGAGGTAGAATGTCCCTGAGTTCAATCCCCAGTACCACAAAAAAAAAAAAAAATAAAACTATATTTAGAGGGTAAATATTTGTCATGTGGAAAAGTGAACAAAGTAAAAAAGCAAAACTGATCTGGTGACTCCATTCTCCCTTGGCTTCTCCCAAAGCTCTGGATTCCCCCAACTTGAGAGAGGACCGTGGGAACTCACAGTAAGAATCAGACCATCATACTCTTCAGAATCTTCTGCTGCTTCTTTGCATTAGAGCAACACAATAGTCTTGTTTCAGGTGGGCAGCTGCTTCTGTGGATAGTCTGAAGTTATCTTTTTCTGGTTCTAAGTTAGAACCTCTGTTTTGTTTCAGTACATAAAGTTTCAGCCTACACTGAGCAAACAGATAATAATGCTAAACTGGGTTCAGAGTGTTGATGTGCAGAATAGGAAGTGGGAGGACAAGAGTTATGGGCTATGATAGAAGTGGTATGACTTTAGTAGTCATACCCTGCTCATCACCCTAGAGCTAGAAGAATTTTTCACTTAAAGGCATTTGTTAAATTCTCAAAATATACTTATGGTATGGCTAGTAGGCATATGGAAAACTATCTTTCTTCAGAGATGACACATAATCATGATTCACATAAATATCTATCTAGGAAATCATAAGTAATCTCAAATATAAAATAAAATCCTTCAACAATTAATAGGTGAATTTGGCAAGGCCTCAGGATACAAAGTCAATATATAGAAATTCTATGTAACAGCGGGCGTGGTGGTGCATGCTTGTAATCCCAGTACTTGGGAGGCTGAGACCAAAGGATCCATGTTCAAGGTCAGCCTCAGCTACTTAGCGAGGCCCTCCGCAACTTAGTAAGACCCTGTTTCAAAATAAAGAATAAAAAATAGGACTGGGGGTGTAGCTTGGAGGTAGAATGCCCCTGGATTCAATCCCCAGTACCAAAAAAAAAAAAGAAAAGAAATTCTATATAACAGGTTACAAGTCATTGGAATTGAAATGAATATGAGCAAATTGTGGTTTTGGTTTAATATTAATTATAATAATTCTACTTTATAAAGAAGAACTTGGAGCCGGGCGTGGTGGCGCACACTTGTAAATCCAGCATTCGGGAGGCTGAGACCGGAGGATCCGGGTTCGTGGCCAGCCTCAGCTACCTAGTGAGGCACTCTGCAACTTAGTGAGACCCTGTTTCAAAAAATAAAAGAATAAAAAATAGGGCTGGGGGTATAGCTCGGAGGTAGAATGCCCCTGAGTTCAATCCCCAGTACCGCAAAAAAAATAAAGAAAGAAAGAAAGAACTTGGGTATTATCATAGAAATAATTTTCTCAACTGATTATAAAGGAAATAGTTGTCTTTCATATACACCAACATGTTCTTGTTTCCTGTATAGTCTGAGGATTGTATTTTTTAATAGCAGCTTGCTAATCCCTTTAAATAGCTCTTAATATAAGCATTCCATAGTTTTCATGAACCATGAATTTCAGCCTTTTTCTTTTAAGCCTCAATTCAAAAATCATACTTGATGGTTGTTTCTTCAGCACCCTTTTAGCCTGCCTGATGAAGCAGTAAGAAAGATTACTGTAAATCTTAAGTAGTGCGGTATAGATGAGTCTAAGACTTTAATTATATGTCATTTTCTTCACACACTCAATTCCAGGAAGGAAAAAATGCTTTTGTTGTTGTAAAAGACATATTATGTGAATTTCATTCATTGTAAACTGAAAATGATACTATATTATACTAGAGACAACAATGGGAACTGATTCTGAAAATGTGACCTGTCTGAGGAACTGAATAATAGTGAAAGTTATCAAAATGGAAAGAAATGTTAATGTGAAATCCAGCATTCACAGAAATACTCTTTCCTGGCCTGTTTGGTTTTGCTTTTGTTGCTTGTCATGCATGAATGAAAGTGCTATATTCTCAGGGGAGCAGGAAAACCTCTGTGTTACTTATTTCCTTAATCCCCCCTCCTTTGTGATTTTTGATGTCAGATCTAAAATGGAAAGCCTGTAAATATAATGATTATCACATGGATAATCACCTGCATTAGGAACCGCCCTGCTTCTGTATTCTAACCCTAGCTGTTCTCCACATGTCACATCCACTCTGCAGTTGGATTTTAACCTGACTGCTTCATTAGATTTGTGAAACTCAGTATGAGGCGCCCTGGGGCAGCACAGATGGGGACTTGCTTGTTTTCTTTTCTCACTTTTACTGTGATGGCACACCAAAAAGTCCTTTTCAATTTAGCATGATCAGTTCACTTGAAATTACCCTTGATACTTGGAACCTGCCATACTTTTCTGCCCACCATTTATGTACATTCTTTCTTCCCTGTTTTCTGACATAATGCCTTTTCTTTCTGTTCCTTCATGCAGTGAATCTTTCAGATTCACTAAAATTCTGCTTCAAATTCTTACTGGGTCAAACTGTTCTGTGTTATTTGTTTTGCTGAGAGGGAAAAATAAATGTTGTTTCATCATTGTATCTATAAACACCTTCAGATCAGAGGTTAGCTGTGTGAAAGTCTGCAGTGATGTGAGCCAGCTGCCTTCTCTAATGGAGTGACTAGGGGCACCAGCCCAAGATCAAAGAAAGGTGGGAGGAAGTCAGAAGATAAGATCATTTTAGACCACAGAACAAGTGCTTAGCTTTTCTCTTGATAGGGCACAGCTCAGCAAACCTGTGCAGAGAGGCACTAAAAAAATTGAGTTTGCTTTTCTTAAGTATGTTCTTTCTCAGCTAGAAATATGTTGGGTGCTTGAAATGATTTACAGATGTGAAAATGTCCTACGGCCCTGAATTCCTTTAAAAAATAATAATTTGACTTTTTTTTTTTTTTTTTTTTTTTGCGGTACTGGGGATAGAACCCAGGAGCATTCTACCGCTGAGGTAGACTTCCAGTCCTGTTTTTTATTCTTTATTTTGAAACAGCGTCTCATTAAGTTGTGGAGGGCCTAACTAAGTAGCTGAGGCTGCCTATGAACCTGTCTCAGCCTCCCAACTACTGGGATTATAAACACACGCCACCACACCCGGCATAATTTGATATTTATATATGTATCTTTTTTTTTTTTTTTTTTTTTTTTTTTTGCGGTACTGGGGATTGAACTCAGGGGCATTCTACCTCCGAGCTATACCCCCAGCCCTATTTTTTATTCTTTATTTTGAAACCGAGTCTCACTAAGTTGCGGAGTGCCTCACTAGGTAGCTGAGGCTGGCCGCGAACCCGGATCCTCCGGTCTCAGCCTCCCGAATGCTG
>PVLC010049221.1:0-10518 GCA_004027655.1 Graphiurus murinus | reverse complement strand
AACTTGCTTGGCAGCACCTATTAAATTTAGACATCCTCATACTATGTGGACCAGTATATACCTGATAGAAATGTATGCATATATTCACCAAACTATATGTATACATTTGTTCATATAGCAGTATTATGTTAATTAAAATGAATACATTAATTGTGTTGGTGTCATTGTCAAACAGTATTGTTTCAGTAATGAAATTGAATGAACTATTGCAACAAATAAAATAGAAAGAGAAGTAAGACAGGAAAGAATATGTAATGCATAAAATTTAACAACAGGTAACAGTAACCTATAGTTTTGGAAAGTTGGAGAGTGGTTACTTTTAGAGAAAGAAATGAAGATAATGACCTGGTAAAGGAATGAAATGGGCTTCTGAATGGCTTGTATTGCTTTTCTTGAATTTCTTGTCTTTCTGTTTTATTTCACAACATGGATAGTTTCATGAGTATATTTACTTCATCATAATTCAGTGAATATACAATAAAATATTAATTTAAAAGTTAAATACCTATTCCTGAAGAGATAAATTTATGAAATATGAATCAACCCAAAATGCCCTCCTTATTTTTAGAATCCAGATCTCATTTAATGAGAAAACACGAGAGGCATTACTACTGAAGAAGAAAGGATGTTCACCCTCTCTTGCAATCAGATAAACCATTAGTGCCATAAAAATTGGAAAGGAAGAAGTAAAATAGTCTCTACTTTAGATTATATGCTAACATGTGTGGAATGACTCAGAAAATCACATTAAATTGAATACAAATGATAAAAGAAGTGAGACGATTGTATACTAAAATTTAACTATAGAAGCAAATAACCCAATCAAAAAATGGGCAATGGATCTAAATAGACACTTCACAAAAGAAGAAATACAAATGGCCAATAAGTGTATGAGGAAATGTTCCACATCATTGGCAATCAGGGAGATGCAGATCAAAACTACCCTGAGATTTCACCTAACTCCAATCAGAATGGCAATCATAAAAAACACAAACAACAACACCTGCGGGCGAGGGTGTGGAGAAGTGGGAACCCTAATACATTGTTGGTGGGAGTGCAAACTTGTGCAACCACTGTGGAAAACAGTATGGAGGATCCTCAGACGAATGGGAGTGAATCTACCATATGACCCAGCAATTCCACTACTTGGTATATACCCAAAAGAATGGAAACCAAACTATCAGACCGATGCATGTGTATCAATGTTTATAGCAGCTCAATTCACAATAGCCAAACTGTGGTCGCAGCCAAGATGTCCATCGACAGATGAATGGAGTACAAAACTATGGAATATATATACAATGGAATTTTACTCAGCCATAAAGAAGAACAAAATCATGTTCTTTGCAGGGAAATGGATGCAACTGGAAAACATTATGTTAAGTGAGATTAGCCAGTCACAAAGAGTAAAGAAGCATATGTTCTCCCTAATATGCAGATGCTAGGGAGAAGATGGGGCATAAGAGAGTCTCCAGATGAAAAGGAGAGATCCTCGATAAGCAAAGAAGTTGTTTTAACTGAAGGGATTGGACAGGGAGGGGGGGGGAGAGCATCCTAAGGCACATGATGTACTTACACAATTATATCAAGATCACTCACTGAACTGAACTTGAGAGGGAGGGAGGACGAGGGAGCGGGGTGGGAATTGGGGAAAGGGTCAGATGAGAAATGTGTGCACATTTGTCTATATCAATTTGTACCTAACAAAAATGTATATATACAAAGCACGAATTATTACAATAAAAAAAATTAATACCTAAAAAAAGAAATACTTTTTTAGAAAGAATAATGAAAAATGCATGTAAAATAGCAACAAAATATCAAAATAATTAAGTATAAAGTTAACAAGAAGCCAGGTGTGGTGGCGCACGCTTGTAATCCCAGCATTTGGGAGGCTGAGACCGGAGGGTTTGCGGCCAGCCTCAGCTGTTTAGTGAGGCCCTCTGCAACTTAGTGAGACCCTGTTCAAAATAAAGAATAATAAAATAGGGCTGGGGCTGTAGCTCGGAGGTAGAATGCCCCCGGGTTCCATCCCCAGTACTGAAATAAATAAATAAATAAATAAATAAATAAATAAATAAATAAATAAATAAATAAATAAAGTTAACAAGAAAATAAATATGTGGAAAACTTTCAAACTTCCTGAAAGATATAAAAATATACTTGAATAAATGAAAGGCATTCTTTGCTCTTGGCTTAGAAGTCTCATTATTTTTCTTTCTGAAGTTTACTCTTTTTTTCCCTTGACTTTTTAGAGTCAAATGCATATATTATAAGACACCTTAAAGGTTTTTTTCTTTTCATATGTATTTATGAAACTATAAATTTCTCTTGGATAAGATTCATTTATGTCCCACAGTTTCAATATGAGGAATTTTTCTTTAGTTCTCTTTTATACATTTCATTATAATTTGTTCTTTGTACATTAATTATTGAGATTTATTTTTGGTTTCCAAAATATTTTTCTCAGTGACTTCTAATTTGACTTCATTGTGATTAGAATATAGTACCTAAAATTTTGATTCTTTGATAATTAGTGATTTAAGAGTTATCAAATTCCTACTTAAGAGAGTTCCAGGTCCTAATGATATAAAAGTGAACAAGTAACTCCATCTCTTTGTCTTTATAGTACTTATAATCTATTGTGAGAGACATTTTAAAAATCACCCTTATGTGATTTGTGGTTTGGACATTATAAATATTTTGGTATGGTCAGATATAATTACAAAGTGGTCTTGTTTTTGTCTTGATCCCTCATGGTTATAAAGTGACTTTGTCTGATATCTCTTGGATGTCAGGGATGGCTTTTCTTTTCACTAATTCTCTAAGCAATTCTAATGTCCTATTTTCTGTATTGCAATCTTATATCATTATCTCAATAATATATGATGCTTTGATGTTTAATATTTCATATTTTATGATTTACTGAGGTTATTACTAGTAATGACCTATAGACAAAGCTACTTTTATCTTTCAAATATTTACTTTGAACAATCATAATAGCATTTTAAAATAAAAAGACTTTATTACATCTTAGGATTCAAATTTGGAAGGATATTATTCATTTTTAAGTGATATTTTCCAAACTCTTTAAACTAACAAATATTTTTTCCCATAGTCTCCATACATTCAATAGAAACTGGTCTTAATATTTTCTTTGGTATGTAAAAATAATTTATTTGGAGTTATATCTTAGTATGGCATATATAACTTTATATGAATTTATTTCAGGAAATATGATTTATGCAAATAATATATAACCTTGACATTTTTAATTTAGCAAATCATTAAACATCTTATTTCATCTTTATTTTCTTTCCCATTTTCCATTTCTTCCAATTTTTACACTCACTTTTACAGCATATCATTTATATTTATATGTTTTCTCAGTTCTTCTTTAAAATGAGCAGAGTTCATTGGTAAATGTTTATATTGAAGCAAAGCTTATTTGTAATTTTTAAAATAGTTTTAATTGACATAAATTATACATATTTAGGGGTACCTTGTGATATTTCATGACATATTTATTATAATGTTCACATCAGGGTAAGCATATCTATTATAATTTCTTTGTGATTAAAATTTTTTAATGTAGAAATATGTATTCTAGAAAATTTGGTATTATGTTTAAATAAGGTTGCATTATGTGATATGATTTTTATTTAATTAACATTATTTATTTGAAACAAGTTAAATTAGTATCAGAATTAAGAAAATGATTGTTTTATTGTTTTCCAGCTGCTAATAGGTTATGAAAATGGTACCATAGTATTCTGGGACTTGAAATCTAAAAGAGCAGAGCTGAGACTTTATTATGATGAGGTAAGTAATTTCTACTGAATATTTGAAAAGAGTATCATGATTTTGTGTTATTTTTCAACTTTTAAGCTTTATATTTTATTTATTTTTATCACTGGGAAACTCCCTGGTTCTTCTGATCCAGTGTGTCACACTCTCTTGTTACTTACAGAGATTTCAATTCTAAATTTTCCTTCTGAGTGGGATTCTTCCTTGACTGCCAATTTTTTAGTCAATTTTGGGGGTATTTTATATACTTTAGTTCCTTTTACCTCTGCTGTATCCCCAGTTTTGTCTTAACTTCTCTTCTTTCCTCCAGGTTCCATGCTTATGTTTTGCCTTATTGTTCTTAAGTTCCCTAAAGACTCTGTTCATATTTTCTTTAGAAAATTCATTTTCTGTGGCAAAAAGTCTATTAGTTTGAAATGCCTTATCTTCTACTACTTGCCTTCTTCGAATAGAAATTTTTGTAAATAATAACACCAATTACGAGGTATGTAATAAATTTTATACATAATTGAAATTTGATTAGATTTTCACCTTGGGGAACCAACAAACTCCCAGTTATCAGGAATAGTCGCCCACTTGAAACTTTCAATTCCAAGATTGATTCTAGACCTTATTTCCCACTTCAGAAGAAGCTAATATGAAGACAAGAAAGCTGGAGTAAAAGGTGAAGGAGAAATTACTTCTTGTAGCTGTTGAAATAAAGGTGAACCTCCATACTATTAAATGGGGGTGGAGGTAGGGTGGAAGACTAGAACTTGCAGACTGTAAGTTCCAGCTCCTCTGCAGTTGGGAAATGCAATAGCTGGAGAGCAACTGCTCAGTGAGGTGGGTGATTGAGAAAAAGACTGAGGGGTCAAGACTTAGAGAGATGCAAAACTTCTGATTACTAGAACAGAGAATGAAAAAGAGGCCATCAGTTTCAGCCTGAGCCCATGCCACTGGCATAGATCTGGGGCTCTAGGGGTGTTACAAAGGGGAAGAAAAAAAGATAGGCAAAGGTGTAAAAATTGCCTCAGAAATAGCAGTAAAGAAAATTGACACAACTTAGCTGATGCAGAAATTGCTTAGCAGGCTAATGAGTGAGAAGCACTCCACTTATCTTATTTCCTGAGTGGAGGCCCCCAGTGAAGCCATTTTGTGAAGGTCACAGTTAAGCCTACAGCTCTGGGAAGGACACAGTCCTACATCTTCATCTCCTCTGTGATAGCAGCAAATATTCTCATGGAGGAATACCATTGCAGCAAATTATCTGAATAATATATACTGTGAGATCCCTGCAAGTCATAAGCCACCAAGATCTAATGGAGATTGGAGGTTTGAAGCAGAGTAGATCATGGCACAGTTTGGTCCCCAGGTACCTATAACCCCCCTCCACCACCACCACCACCCTTGTCAAGTACTCTGAGATCTTCCCAGGTATACACACACCTATTGTTCATGCCCTTGTCAGGTAAGGTTATGCCCAGTGGGCCAAGAACACTCTAGCACATCACTTCTGCTCAAGCTGGAGGCTCTCTAGCACCTGGGTCCACAGTGGAGCTCCCACTACCAACATAACAATGCCTGAGAAGAGTGGGGGGCAAGAACTTTGTTAATAGACTCAGATCCATGGCCTTTCTACCCATGCCCACACAAGAGAGACGTCTGGGAACTGGCTTGCAGATACTGAGGAGGGTATCCCCTGTTTATCACCATGGAACACACTGTTGGTGCCCAGTATGAAGCAGTAAATGCTACATAGGTTCACTCTAGAGTTGGGCAGGGTGATAACTGTGGAGATGGGCTCTGGACCTTAGTTCCACACAGTACAGTGTTTTGAAACAAGATGCTGAACTAGAATGGGAAAAAAGTAAATACACATTGTTCTGTCCCAGCTCAGTGCTGGTGGTTAACTACTGCCTCTATGCCCATAGACATCAAGAAAGTGTGCTGAACATTTCCCATACCCCCAAAACCTGGTGCATTCCAAATCTGGAAGTACATGAAAGAAGTTCCTTCTCCTTAAAAATTTTGATAATGAGGAATTTTAGTATACTTTTAATATTATTTGTTGATTTCACTGGCATTGTCTTTTGTGTTGATTTGATTTTTCCCATTTTTATATACTTTTATACAACTTTATGTTTTTTCTTTTCTTCTCTTTAAATTCATTAATTGGATTTATTCTTTTTTTCTTTCTCATTTTCATTTTCCTCCTATTTTGTCTTTCACTTTCTCATTTTTACTTCTGTCTGCTCCCTCTTTTTTCTTTCTCTGTTTTTCTTATCTCCTTTTTCTTTATATAGTTTAATATGACTTTTATAGACTTAATTGCCTATTTTCATCCTATTCTCTATTATTATATACCTTTTCTCTTTTGTAAGTGATATAGAGAACATTTTCAATAAATTTATATTATATATATATATTTTGTGGTACTGGAGATTGAACTCAGGGGCATGCTACCTCTGAGCTATACTATACCCCCAGCCCTATTTTTTATTCTTTATTTTGAAACCAAGTCTCACTAAGTTGCGGAGTGCCTCACTAGGTAGATGAGGCTGGTCGCCAACCCGGATCCCTCCAGTCTCAGCCTCCCAAATGCTGGGATTACAAGTGTGCGCCTCCACGCCCGGCTCTCTATTATATATTAGTATAAGTTTAATTTCAAGTTGTTGCTATTACTGGTGGTTATTCTCTCCTTTTTCAGAGTGGCACTGGGGGTTAAATATAACACTTTGAACATGTTGAACATGTTGAGTGGGTGATTTGATGCCGAGGCATGCCCTCAGGTTGAGGGACAATGTTAAGAGAAAACAGCTCAATAAAATGACCCTCTCATAACAGTGGAAGAGACATCCATCAAAACAGATAAAACTCTTATAATAGACACATAGGAAACATGGGAAAACAAGGTAATAAGATACCTCTAAAAACTTATAACTCCCCAGTAACTGAATAAAATCATAGATATTGAAGTGGAGGAAATGCTAGATCAAGAACTCAAAAAGAATGTTAAAATAACTAATGAATTAAGAGAACAACCTAGGAATTAACTAAAGAAAATAGCATAGAATACAAAAGAGCATTTCAATAGAAATGGAAATTCTGAAAACAAAACAAAATCGTGGAAATGGAAAACCCAAAGCCAAGTAAAAAATTAAGAGGAAAGACTCACCAATAGACTAGATGAAACAGAAGAAAGGATATCAGGACTCAGTGATGGATGAACAAGTACATTCAGATGGTAACAAAGAAAAAAATAAGACTATGAGCAGAATATACAAATGCTTTGGGACAACATTAAAGGACCAAATTTAAGACCCACAGATATTGCAGAAGGAGTGGAGATATAGGCTATTGGAATAATAAACTTATTCAGTGAAATAAGAACAGAAAATCATTCAAACTTTGGGAATGAAATGAACATTCAGATATTGGAGGCATTTAGAACTCCAAATAGACAAGACAAGACAAGAATCTCCCCAGCCAAGTGTGGTGGCGCACGCTTGTAATCCCAGCATTCGGGAGGCTGAGACCAGAGGATCAGGGTTCGCGGCCAGCCTCAGCTGCCTAGTGAGGCACTCCGCAACTTAATGAGACTTGGTTTCAAAATAAAGAATAAAAAATAGGGCTGGGGGTATAGCTCGGAGGTAGAATGCCCCTGAGTTCAATCCCCAGTACTGCAAAAAAACAAAAAACAAAACAACAACAACAAAAATAACAAAAAAAGAATCTCCCCCCCCATTACCCATTATAGTTTAAATGCCTAAGTATAGAATAAATTAAATAAATAAATAAAATTATGAGAGAGAAACACCAGGTTACTTATAAGGGAAAACTACTCAAAATAACAGCTGAGTCCTCAGAAAAAAACTGTAGAGTTCAGGAGGTAACAATACATTTCAAACCCTGAAAGAAAATAACTGGAACATAGATTGCTATATTCAGAAACCCTATCCTTCAGAATTGAAGGAGAAATAAAAACCTTCCAAAATAAACATAAAATAAAGGAATTCATGACTACTAAGCTAGTATTGCAGAATGTACTTGAAGGAATTCTACACATACAGAAGAATATAAAAATAACCAAGAAAGATTGGGGAAGAATAAATTTCACTAGAAGAGTAGGTAAGCAAATGAGAATGAGAATCAAATCAAATGTTAGAAATAAAACAGAATTATAGGAAGTAATACATATACTTCTATAATAACACTGAATGTGACT
This sequence comes from Graphiurus murinus, assembly GCA_004027655.1. NCBI lineage: Eukaryota > Metazoa > Chordata > Mammalia > Rodentia > Gliridae > Graphiurus > Graphiurus murinus. Next base: position 2,504 of record PVLC010049221.1, on the reverse strand, counting down.
GGCCTCAATTCTCCAATTAAAATATACATGCTAACAGAGTGGATTAAAAATAAGACCCAGCTATATGTTGCTGGCAAGAAACATACCTCACTGCAGTAGACATACCAACTGAAAGTGAAAAGATGGAAGATGATATTCCATGCAAATGGAATCCAAAAGAAAACAGGAATAGCTTCTCTCATATCTAAAACAGCAGACTTAAAGCCCAAATTAATCAGAATGGAAAAAGAGGGTCACTACACATTAGTAAAAAGAACAATCCAACAAGAAAATATAACAAAAGTATTTATGCCCCAAATCATAGTCCACTTAAGTGCATAAAATAAACACTAATTGACATATTGCTCATTAGGCTTCAGTAATAGTAATAATAATAGTGGGTGATTTCAACACATTTCTTACCAAAGATACATTACCCAGAAGTAAACAAAGAGTCTATATACAGTTAAACATACTGGAGATCAAACTGGCTTGAATATCTAAAGAATATGTTACAAAACAATAGCTGAATACACTTTATTTTTAGCCGTTTATGAAACTTTCTGCAAAATAGATAATATTTTAGGCCATAAAGCAAGTCTTAAGCAAATACAGAAAATAGAAATAATCCCTTGCATCTTATCAGATAATGGAACAAAGAAGAAGAACTACAGAAATTATACAAATACATAAGGATTCAACATTCCACTTTTGAATGATTAGTAAGTCTCTGAAGAAATCATGGGGAAAATGAAAGAATTCTTAGAATCAAATGAGACTAGAAACACAATGTTCCAGAATATATGGAATATAACTGGGAGTGGTACACTACTTGACATCTTGATCTCTAATAGCAAACTGATTTTATGTGCCTATTCTTCTGTAGCATAATTATACTTCATTTTAGCATTGACCTACTTTGGCTTTGTTCTAGCTAAAATTTTTATATCTGTCCTCTCCAGTGGACAGTGAGATAGGATGAAGGTTTAGGGACAGGGATGGTTTCTCTGCCTCCACCTTTGGTGGCAAGCAGTTTGGGAAAACTTTAAACTGACTGAGGTTTATCAAAGCTAATATATATGGGAGACAAAAGAAGTGATGTTTTCCTTGAATTACATACAGAAGAGAGAAGAATTAGAGGAGGAGACAACAAACAATGTTTTCCTTCCAACTGCCTCAGGGAGGCTGGCGAAAAACACTTCTCTACCTAGTAATGAAAGGAGAAAGTAGGAGAAAATGCAAGTTCTGGATTTCATATTGTCTTTTCCATTCCATCAAATCTTATATTTTGGGGCAAAGCTCATATTTTATTTCCTTTATGATATGTTTAATGATACTCTAACCATCAGTTATCTGTAACTCTAAAAATACTTATTGTTTAGAACTTTTCACACACGCACACCTTAGTTTTATATATATATATATATATATATATGTGTGTGTGTGTGTGTGTTAAATGTTATAAATAATAAATATAATTAATATTCATCCATATTGATCTTTCCTCTTTGAAATTTAAGGAAAAGGCTGTGTGTGTGTGTGTGTGTGTGTGTGTGTGTGTATGTGTATAATATGTTCTGCTTTTTTGTCTATTGGAGCATCCTGCATTGTACTTAAGCACATTATCCAAGTTCTGATAATTTATTAAATTTGAAAGAATACTAAGGTTTTGGAAATGTGTGTGATAGTAATTACTTGTTCATTCAATAGATATTTCTTGAATACTACCTTATGCAAGATAGTGTGTTAGCACTGGGATTAGTGTCTCCGAAAAATAATTACTATTGAATCTTATCTAATTCAAAACCACAGAATGGGCCTGAAATTTTAGAAAATCTTTTTGCTTTAAATTTTATTTTAAATCGATTTAAATAGTATATGCTGAAGACAATACTACGTAATGATTGAAAATATTGATTTTATAGTTAGAGGGACCATAGCTTTGAATTGTGTGAATTGAACAAGTATTTTAACCTCTTTATGTATATTTCACCACAAGTGAATTGTAAAATATAATATGTATTTTATATGATTAAATGAGATAATTTATGTGAAATTTTTATTATGAGGTCTGGCACATAGAATACCTTTAGATGGTAAGCCTTACTTAAATGGTTATTTATTTATCTATTTATTTACTTATTTTTTGTGGCACTAGGAATTGAACCCAGGAACATTCTACATCTGTGTAGCAGGCCAGCTGCTGCCTCAGTTTCCCTATTCTGCAGTCCACACTGGAAGCTGAAACACAAAAGACAGACACACACAGACACATAGACACAGATACAGACACCTCACTAGGGGAACAATGTTCAACTTTATTAAGCAGCTTCGGGGATATATAGTTGAAGCCAGACCTTGAGTACATGCACAATATTCATTATCTCACAGGCCCTAAAATCCAGGTGGGCCACATCAATCAAGCTTAGAAGAACCATTTGTTACTTACACCTTATCTTAGACCCCTTGACAGGGGAAGACAAACAACACAGATCATAAACCTTCAAACATTGGGATTCCAGGGA
>PVLC010049220.1:0-10510 GCA_004027655.1 Graphiurus murinus | reverse complement strand
CAAAGGTTTTGATATGTTGTGTCTCAGCAAACAAAAGTTGTATTTATGAATGATAAAGATATTTAGGTTAGCTATATAAAAGAATGTAAAGAACTTCAGTGTTTTCTTCAAGAGAAACTGAGTGATTTATGAAGACTTAAAGGAGCTTTTTATGGAGAAAGATAAAGAAAACAAAAACCAGCCTGTTGTGGTGGTGCACGTTTGTAATCCCAGTACCTGAGAGACTGAAACAGGAGGATTGTGTGTTCAAGGCCAGCCTCAGCAACTTAGTGAAATCCTATTTCAAAAAAAAATAATTAAATAATAATAATACTTGGCATATAGTTTGGAAGTGGAATGTCCCTGTGCTCAATCTCCAGTACCAAAAAGAGAAATATCTGATGTTGGTCTGCATTATTTTTGCTGTGCTAAAGATCTTCAATTCTCAGAAGAAAGCCCCACCAGGGCTAGAAAATAGCTGAAATTTGCTATTTTCAGGTCTATCACTGCACTGGTACTTCGAGGATTTGGGGGTAGCCTATTTCTTGGATTGTATTTCCCACCTTATCATTGGGCAAGGAAAGTGCAGTAGCTGAGAGGAAAGCAGAGGGTTGACACCCTGAAAACAGTGATCTTTGATACCTCCTACTCAAGTACTATTGATAGTACCAGCCAGTTGAGAAGTTTGCTAATTGACTTTTGTTTACTTCATACTACTAATAATTTGTGTTAATATTAGCAAAGATTTCAAAAGAGATAGTTTTAAGGGATTTGGGAAACGAGTATAAATCTGTGATCACTAGAATACTGTGAAAAAATGAGATTCGATTTCTTCTTGTTTTTAGCATCCTCCAGTCCACATCTTAGGAAGACCCTCTCCACCATTCCCAGAAACATATTGCCTGTTTACTGTTGAAAATTTTTATTTTTATATTACACATGGAGTACCAATCTAGTATGTTAGTTTATCTAAGTAAGAAGCATAAATATCTGATTACTTTATTAAAGTACATAAAAAAGTTCCCATTGTAAAGGATCCCCAGACATGCTGTTTTGAGGTATGTTTAAGGTTCATATGTGGTTGTGTGTTAACCTAAATCTCTATTTGAACAGTAAAGTGGGGATTTGAGCTAAGGGATTTCATTATTTACCACATTTGCCATTCTTCGCGTATCTTTCTTCTATGGAGAACAGGGGTCTGTAATTAAGTACTCCATTTCTGTAAGGCTGTCAACCTTCTACAGTAAGTGGAAAATTACTTCTACTAAACACATTGTTTCCTCTGGGATTTATCACCTATCTGATTTCTAAACCAAGTGAGGAATGTACAAAAAAGGAGTCAGACAACTAAAAGTAAAAATATGAGTTTCAATACGAATAGCACTCTTGGAGAACAAGATTCAGGTAGATAACTAATGTGTGCTCAGAATTAGGCAGATCTACCCAACCTATAGAAGGCAGGTGAGAAAAACATGACATTGCCCACATGACAGTTTCTTTTTTTTTTTTTTTTTTTTTTTTGCAGTACTGGAGATTGACCTCAGGGGTGTTCTACCTTCGAGCTATACCCCCAGTCCTATTTTTTATTCATTATTTTGAAACCGGGTCTCACTAAGTTGCGGAATGCCTCACTAGGTAGCTGAGGCTGTCTGCAATGTTTCTTGACCACTCAACCGTCTGCTCTCTGAAAACAGGTAGATCCAAAGGAGAAGAAGTGATGTGAAGGGCTGAGCAACTCATACTTGGATTTTATTCTCAAATTTACTAACTCATGCCTCACTTCATCAATTTGCTATATAATCTATGGGGGCAAGTATAGTATGATTTTCTGGGTGGCTTTGGGATGATCTAGTTGTTTTCTTTTTTCTTTTTTTGGCTTATGATTCCCAACAACAACTCTAAAATGTGCTGGAGTGAAGCATCTTAAGATAAGGCAGAGCTGGCTGGAAGGCAAAGGCTGTGTTCCAGTCCCTCTTGAGCAGGATATCTTTCATTGCTTTAACCTAGTGGTCCATGCTTTTCTGGAGTATAAAAAAAGGTGGGCTGCTTTTCTTTTTCTTTTCCTCCCTCCCTCCCACCCTTCCTTCTTTCCTTCCTTCCTTCCTTCCTTCCTTCCTTCCTTCCTTCCTTCCTTCCTTCCTTCCTTCCTTTTTTTCCAAAGCTAAGTTGTCCAGGCTGGCATCTAATTTACAATCCTCTTGCCTTAGCCTCCTGGAGAGCTTGGATTATAGGCATGCACCACCACACCCAGCTAGGTCAGGTAGGTTGCTTTTCAGGGTCCCTCAGTTGTGGAGCAAGTGGGTCACATACAGATAAGATTCCTCCTACCCCTGGCAGCTTTTCTGAGTCTTGGGGGACCAGTTCATAAGTAATCTTAGACTTCTGTTGTCCATTGCTGCTGTCTGTAAGTAATACACTTTCTTTTTGTAATTTGTATGCATGGTTGTTTGTCCTAACCAAAGAAAAGTTGATAATCAGTGTAAAGTATAAATTCTTTACCCCAGTGAAAAATTAAAATGCAGAACCTCCTTGCTCAAAAAATTATCAAGAATTTTAAAATAAAATGGTAACAGCAGATCATTCAATCTAACATGGGTTGCTTTTAAGTGTAGGACCCTGTCCAGTTGCACAGGTCACACATGCATGAAGACAGCCCTATTCACTTCTTCACTGAGGAAGACTGAATAAAGAAATTGAAGTTATCTAAGAATATATTACATTAAATGTTGGATACACAAATTAAGTATAAAGGATGTTTTTTGTTTTGTTTTTAACACAGTGATATTTTCCAGTCTTCTACTCCCTTATCCTTCAGCCTTAACCACTGAGGCTATGGTTGAGTGTGCAATGGGGTGGACAGTATTTGTGGGTGGGACAGCAAAAAACAATCAGGGAATGCTTGTTCTCATAGCCATGGATCTGCCATCCAACTAACAACTACTAATGCCCTATTAACCTGGTTTTGGGAGGAAGGGGCAATGAAGAATTTACCTAAAAAGGATCTGAAATAAGTCAAAAACATATAATCATAAAACCAATTCTAAGACTACTTGTTGCCCATGGTTTAAACTATTCCTATATTTTTATGTATCCTAAATTAAGCCAAGACTGTCTGTTTGATGAAACTTTCAGAAATTACACAATGAAGTCAAACCACATCTTAAAAATATTTCAATAATAAAATACCAACAATAAAATAAGCCACATTGTACTATAAACCCTTCCTATTATCAAGTTCTCAGGGATAAATTAAACTTCAAATAGTAGAGTTCCAAATAAATTAGAGTCCTAAATTTGTAAAGTTAAAAAAAATAATAATAAAGGCTGAAATTAAAATCCTGGCTTTTGTTAGCTAAATATTCAAAGTAATTGAAACTCACATGAATCTTTTCCAATGTCTTATATTTTTCAGTCTCATGTAGTTGGATTCCCCAAGAGAAATAAACAGCCTTCACTAACTTTGTAATACCAAGAAAATTTTTTTTGATTTTTTATGAAAATAAAACAGCCTTAGTACATCATTTTATAGATAATTTTTTTTAAAAAAGTATATATATTATATATATATATATATATATATATATATATATATATATATATATAATAAATTTACCATGAAGAAAACTGAACAGCAATGGAAACTGGAAAGGATCAATAACAGGTGATTTTATACTTGTAATTGTAATTTTGGCCATATGACAAAAGGCTAGGTACTACCACTTCTTACCTTCTTTAGGAGCAAGGGCAGGAACATGAACCTAGAGAAGGGGGAGTCTTTCATTTCACTGGGAGTGAGCAAGGGGGTTCATGCAGTGATTGTGAGTCATTGTTCTACATCTGGAAAGGATGTTTTCTGCTGCCAAGGCAGAACTCGTGTGGGGTCCTCTGTGATCCTCTCTCCTTCCCTCCATGAGCAGTGCAGAGATGCAGCACAGCCTTCGTGACAGTGGGTGAGTGACAGCAATCATGGCTCCTTTTGAGATATGACAAAGGACATCCTTGTCCTTCAGTTCCATGGTTGGCTGTGGTAGAAAATGGAGACATTTCTATTTCAGTTAGTGGTGACCAAAGATGGCAGAAATGTAAGTCGCCCATATCAGTTAGGAAATCTTCCTTCTTCAAGGTGTTGTGGCTGAGCTATAGAGTCAGTACAAGGATGTTGAAGTTAGCATTCTCACTGTTGTGAGCTACACACCTGACATGCAACACTTACAGGGAGAAAGATATGTTTGCTTACATATCTGGAAATGTCAGTCCATGTATAATAGTCCATTAACACTGACTACCAACTAGGAGCCTGGGCTATCGGTTCTCAGGACATGGTGATGGGAGGCAGAGGGAGCAAGGGGAAGGGGTGAGGGACATATACAATTCCCAAGGCCACAACCCCAGGGACACATCTAGCCACTTCTGCCTTCAGAAGCCACACCCTGAGGGACACACCTACGAGCATGGCTGACTCCAGAGGATGAGGTCTAAAGGACATTTTACTTTCAAAACATAACAGATGTTATATTTACTATCAATAGATTCATTAAATGAATCCCTTTGGTCATAGTAAGAATACTGGTTGTTTTAAAATTTATTGTTGAGAGGCCTCTGGGAGAGCGATATTCTTCTGTTAGATAAAATGAGACCTAAATGACTTTAGATATTAGATAATGTGTTTGTTTATTAGATAATGTGTTTGTTTATTAGTTACAACAGAACACATTTTTGGGGTTCAATAATGAAAGCCTTTTTCATCAAGTGATGCTTGTTGACTGTAGTGTTGTCTTCTTTCTGACAATGTATGCCAGTTGTCTTTCAGGCATTTCCACCATTGCCCCTCCTCTACATTTTTGCTCTGGAGACAAGAACAAAGATTACTTTACCTCACTGTCTTTGCACTCTTCTACACCTCTGTAGCAGGACTGAGTCCCAAAGAACCTGGGTCACAAAACGGGGGACATGACTACATTGATTCCTCATGCCTGGTGCTCTGTCCTAAAGGAAAGAGAAATACATTCTGCTGGGAAAGTGAGTTCAAGGGGTGAATTCAGAAGATTCTGCCCTTGATCCTTTTCAGCATTATCTGAGGAAGTCTTAAAGTGACTAACACTGATGATAGTGAAGAGGTAAACAGGGTAACTCATGTCCTTTGAGTCCTCAAAAGAGATTATCTGTGTTTAAATGATAAAGTGTAGCTGGTAATGTTTTAGTCATCCTCAGAAATAATTATTCCTTCTCTATGAAGGAAGAAATCAATGTAAGGGAAATGACATTCTCCATGTACTCCTAAGGTCTTTGTACTCTTCTACATTCAAATCAGTCAATGATGTCCACAGGCTGATCAATAAATTCTTACTGGTTTTAAAGCCCTAAGGATGACTATATATATTCTAAAACAACGTTATGTGGTTTTAAGCAGATTAAGTGTATGACATAGGACAAATACAGTGGTTATAAGCTTTCACTTATAGACTTTCCTTAAAGATTTTGGGATGCAAAACATTTCCACCTTTGCAATTCTTTCTTCATGTTTTCTCATTTCTCATGGAAAGATAAAATAAAAAAATAACAAATGTAAATGTAGGGACAATACCTAGCTAGATAAAACCCATTTTTAAAAAATGTTGCAAGTAGTTTATATTGTTTTACTATCAAAACAAATGTCTCACCAAACCATGTTTAAATTCCATTTTCAGAAGAAGGAGAAGAAGGAGGAGGAGAAGAGGGAAGAGGAAGAGAAAGAATAAAAAAGAGGAAGAGGAGGACTTCACCCTTATGGCTCTGTATCTCCTCTGACATCTACCTTCTCTTTTCTATATCCCTACTACTACTCATTTCCTCACATTTAGTCTGCAGTAGCAATACATCACAGGAATTCTTCTTCTCCAAACCTTGATGTTCAGTGGTAGCTTTTTTGGAAGTCCTACATCAGGAACATATCAGTCCTTTTTGTTTGAGTTGTAGGGTAATAGATAGGTTATAGGAACTCGAAATAACAAAAGTTCAAAGAACTTATATAGCTTCTCTCTCCCATCTGACATATCATCTGAAAGATATTTGGCTTTATCCTTTTATCATCACTGTAGAAGACAGGGTTCACCAATTCTACACAAATTTTCAGATTGTGCCTTAGTAAATGCCAATTTAAAGTAAGCTCATGGAGCCAGGCATGGTGGTGCATGCCTGTGAACCCAGTACTTGGGAGGCTGAGATAGAAGGATCACAGACAGTCTCATGGCCAGGATGTTATAGCTTAGTGAGACCCCATTTCAAAATAAAGAAGAAAAGGAGCTGGAGTCGTAGCTCAGAGATAGAAAATCCCTGGATTCAATTCCCAATACTGATAAATAAATAAATAAATAAATAAATAAATAAATAAATAAATGATAGATAGATAGATAGATAGATAGATAGATAGATAGATAGATAGCACATGGAAGGGCTAGAGGTGTAGTTAGTGGTAAAGTGCTTGCCTGGCATGGACAAGGCTCTGAGCTCTATCCCCAGCACCACACATAACAATCTTTTTTCTTTGTAATTAAAAAAAAATAAAGTGAGCTCACACTCTAGCTCAATGAGGTAATTTAGCCAGAAATATGAGACCCCTCAGGCAGTAAGTGAACAGATACATCAAGATAATATCCCTACAAGGTGATGCTCAGATTCTTTTGTACTGGTCCTAAATTAAACCTCTCTGAATATTCTCATTATCTACTTTGCATTTCAGTCTTATCTCCAACTAGTCCTCCAAATCATTGAATTTTAGTTGGTGTATATCTATACAGCAGCAGAGGAGAAAATGAAAGTGGGAGGCTGCAACCACAGGTGTCCTGCTCACCCTCAGCCAAAGGAGCTCTGCATTTGTTCTTGTTTTCTTTTTTTGTGTGTTTTCTTTTTTTTTTTTTCACTTCACATATTGTATTTCAACAAAGAAATTAGATCCTGTTACTCCCTTAAGAAATCACCCACAGTCTCTGTCCTTCTACATCAACATTTCTTGAGAAAAAGTGTCCTGTATTACCCAAAGAAATTGCCCCTCAAGGGTCACAAATGCTATCTCAATTGTCAAGATAACTTTGGTTCTTATCTTTTATGACCACTTTTTGACACAGAGAACCATTCTCCCCTCAGTCAGGGCCTCTTCTCTTACCCTTTCCAGGACAAGACCCTATCTTTCTGACAATTCTTGCTTCACATTTTTCTTGACTTTACTTTCCCAGAGATGGTATCTGTCTTGAGTCATGTTCCCTATACACAGAGACTGAGTTATTGATCAAGTGATATATTGGGAAGTACTTTCAGAAGAGGGATTAAAGAAGCATGGTAAGGCTGGAAATAAAAAGAATGTGCCTTAAACTGGAGACTAACTTTCACACTTATCCTATGACTTGATCAGGAGCTCAAATTGCACTATTGTGTTTTCTCTTTAAGGCAAGAGGACTGAACCTTTGTACTGGTGCTTTTAACAGTAACCATGGAAATTTGGAGATGAATGCTTCAGGTCATAAAGTGGATCTGGGCAGGGCTTCAACAATATCTACTACATTATCCTCAGCTATATTATCTTCCTCCTTGATATGTCTCCCTTATACTCTCTATGCACATGTGTATGCCTGCCATATGCATAATACCAACTTCTTATTGCAATTGTGAATCCTCATTTCTTAATTCACTGGACATGAGCTGTCCTTCAAGGTTTTCATTTTCAAAGATAAACCATTAATCATTACTCTATCCCACTATAGTGACTTTGTATATTAGTTAATGATATCATTATTATTATTAGAAGGCCTCAAAAGATTTTTAACCTAGCATGCTTTCTTTTTCTTTATTCTCTACTTTCATTTGATTGCAAATAAATAATGATTCTACTATCTTGATGCTCTTTTTCTTTGCTCATGACATGTTTTTTAAAATCTTTAATTCTTTTCTACCCATTTGTACCTGGGAGATATTATGATTAAGATATAGAATTTCCCCCAGAAAAGCTCATGTGTTGGCAATACAGAAGTGTTCAGAGGTGAAATAATTGAATCAGGGATCTAACATTATTAGTGTATAAATCCATTGATGAATTAATGACTTGAATTTACTTTTAGGTGGTAACTGTAGGCAGGTATGTGTAGCTGGAGGAGGTAGATCAATGCGACATGACCCTGGGAACTATATATACCCTGGTCTCTCTCTCTCTCTCTCTCTCTCTCTCTCTCTCTCTCTCTCTCTCTCTCTTTGGCTTTTCAGGGTATCTCTCTGCTACCACTCTTTGCCATCATGATGTTTTTTGCCTCAGAGCTGACCATTCATGTACTGAACCTCAAAAACCATGATCCAAATAAACTTTTCCACCTTTAAGTTGTTCCTGTAAGGTATTTTGATCACAGCAACAAAAAATCTAACTAGTATGAATACTGGTGAATAAATGAGGGACTGAATAATGATGGGCTTCCTTTCTCTGATCTATAGCATTCCATTCTTCCTTTTTTTTTTGCGGTACTGGGGATTGAACTTAGAGGCATTCTACGTCTGAGCTATACCCCCAGCCCTATTTTTTATTCTTTAATTTGAAACCGAATCTCACTAAGTTGCGGAGTGCCTCACTAGGTAGCTGAGGCTGGCCGCGAACCCGGATCCTCCGGTCTCAGCCTCCCGAATGCTGGGATTACAAGCGTGCGCCATCACGCCTGGCTTCTTCCTTTCTTTATTATTTGCCCATATTCTTGTCATGTGACTTCTCCAAGTAAAATTTCCAAGTGAAAATTTTGCTTCAGGCCAGCAGAAAAGCAGACAAAATATCTATGTAAATGTATTTAAAAGAGAAGGACAAAAGCACATTAACATTTTAAAAACCATATTTATGATATTTTCTTTCTCTAACCAATATGAGCAGATCAATACCTAATGTTACCTGTAAGTAAGAAAATATGGTCCATGAAATATCAGTAAAGAAAATACTGAGGGTAGACACTGGGGTAACTGGGGTATGTCTAAATTCCTCTCAAATTTTCACAAACTGGCCCTAATATATGTTGCATTTCTACCATGCATGATTACCACATTCTGCCTGGATGTAAATGTCCAGAGATCTGTAAATATGGCAATAATAATGATTATAATTTCTTGTTAAGATTGATAGCTCTACATAGTTGGATAAGTCTACATTGTTTGTTTTCTTTTTTCTTTTTCTTTTTTTTTTTTTTTTGGCACTGGGGATTGAACCCAGAGACATTCTACCTCTGAGCTATATCCCCAGCCCTACAGCCCTATTTTTATTCTTTATTTTGAAACAGAGTCTCACTAGGTTGCAGAGGACATCACTAAGTAGCTGAGGCTGTCTATGAACCGGGATCCTCTGGTCTCAGCCTTTTAAGAGCTGAGATTACAAGCATGTGCCACCAAACTGGGTGTATTTGTTTTCTTTTAGGCAGAGTATTTTTTAAATTTGATGCCAAGAATATTCTGTCAGGTTCCTTTTTCTTAAAGCCTCAATCTGCAGGCCAGCTCTACTCAGTCCAGGGGAATATTTGGACAACTCACTGGAATAATTACACATTTCACAGATGAACAAGAGATTTAAGGTTTAGAAAAGGATGTTTGGTTAATTTCTAAACTGACAAAGCACAATTTCAGAGAAGAATGACAGTGAAAAAATTGGCAATTGCTCTCTATAATTAAAAAAAAAAATGTTTTTTTCTGTTGTGTTTCAGCACAAACTACATAGTGACCATAAATCTATAAACTTTTTGCATTTAGCAAGCCATTTTTAGACTTTTACCAATCTTTAGTTTATTAAGTGATATAACTTTAGTAATGTTTATATGAAATAAGTTTCCATAATCAAAATAAAAAAGATCATGATTTAGATAATTTCACTTTCAAATAAAAGCACATGAGTTAACTTACTCAATCCTGTTAGGAAAAAAAGAAAAAAATTAAACATTTTTAAAATATATCATTTTAAACTATTGAATGACTTATAAAAACAAACAGCCAGCCTTAGATTTGGAAGAACTAGATAGGTCACTCAAAATTGCTTTCTTTGAAGATATTGTCCCAATCTGAAAGATTATCTACAACACTGAGTTATGCTCTTGGTGGTCTCATAGATCTGGGAAGACAGAAATCAAGATCCAGACCCTCCCAAAGATGGAAACTCTAGTCCCCAATTAAAACTGGGCTGTGAAGAGAACTATGATCTCAAAGAAGTGTGAATCAGTGACTAGCAGCCAGAATTCTATACTTTAGGGCTGAGAAAATCTCAAGCCTCTTTATCAACTCCCAGAAGCTATCACAGATGGTCTCTGGAGGGAGTTATCATCTTAAATATCAAAATAAACTACCAAATAATTTATTAAATAAAATGTCTATCATACAGTCAAATATAACAAAGTCAGTACAAAACATCAGAAACAAAATATAACATAAATAGGCCCACTAAGAAGCAAGATGTTGAAATATCAGATACAGGCAATATGACAAGTATTTTCATTTTTGAAAAAGAATAAAAGGTAAGATTGAATAATTTGTCAGGAAACTAAAAACA
>PVLC010049219.1:0-10516 GCA_004027655.1 Graphiurus murinus | reverse complement strand
TTTCTTCTATTCACAGTGGGAGACATGGCCACATGCTTCAACCAATCTCAAAATGAGATTTGGGATTAGCTCAATTTGGGTAACAAATAATCTTTCTTGTAATTAAAGACGTAAGAACATAAAATTTGAGATTAGCTCAATTTAGGTCTTAATTCCAGCTCGAGGTCTACAAAGTAGATAAGCTAGTACTAATTATATATTCTTTTTGAATGATAGTATTTTCACAAGTAAAATGAAGAAAATAATTTCTTCAAGAGTTGTTGAAGTCTTATATGAATGTAAACTATGCAGCTGAGAAACTTGCTTATGGTGAACACTATTTGGATCATATTTACTCTTGCTACTCTGATTACCATTTTCATGCAGGAAAGTTCAATTCCAAAAGAATGGCAAGATAATAGAAATACAAGTAAGAGGTAATATTTGAAGTGAGGTTCTACTTATTCTACTTCTAGGGATCATGGTGTGGCCAGGATCCAAGGACAAGAGGAGAATGCCTAGTTCCCCACAGTAGGACCCAACAGAATCTGAGACAGATGGACAGAGACTCAAACCAATGGTGGGTCATTGGATAAGCAAATTTCCTATTTGGCATGGAGTCAGTCAGCTCATGGGTCTCTGAGACCTGAAAATTGAGAGCACCTGTACCTTAGAGGCTACACCTGGTGGCTCTTTGGTTGTCCCCATGCCACAAAATGAATATAGAGAATTACAATCTTTGCACTAGGATACCATTCAGATTTTCAGGAGGAAAGAAAAAGGAGAGCCAAGAGGCTCATGAATGCTCAAAGTAAGCAAATAAAACAACTGGTCTGAAGGCCAGGTTCTACCACAAACAATGACATGCTGAGAATATACAAACAAAAATGCATGGACAGAGAAACACAAGCAAAATAATGATGAAAAGCTTCCACTGGGCACCGTTCTGCATCTGCAGGATGGAGAAGGGCAGTCACTGTGTTACAGAATGGGGCAGGCTCCCCCTTTGGTGAGCGGAAAGTTGATAAGCACAACCCAGAGAAAAAAGGTAGAGAGAAGCTTATTACTTGCTGCAAGCAAAGAACACTGCGGATAATTCTCCAAGCTCTGTCTCTCTGAACAAAGACAGCATGGGGCTTTCATGGGGGAAAATTATACATATTCATATGGGAAAAACTCAGGGAGGCAGGCACATTCCTGAGCATGGTTGGTTGAGGTCATGCATCACATGTTCAATAAAACAGTGGATGAGTGCTCTGGGTGGAGAATTTAATATTACAATGAGCAAAACTTACTCTAGGTTACCTAAAAAGAGAATCAGAGTGATTCTGCAGTTTTAGCTAGTTCCTTGTCAGTTTCTCTCAGCTGAATTTTAAACAACAGCAACAACAAAACAATCTTGAAGGAGCATAAAGGTTCATTTAAAGGGGTAGCAGATAGCACCTTCTCTCCAAGCCTAGGTGGTTACCTCTAAAAGTAATTAAAGTACTTTCTAGTTGGGTGTGGTGATGCATAATCCCAGTACTTGGGAGACTGAGAGAGGAGGATCACATGTTCAAGGACAGCCTTAGCAATGTAGCAAGATTCTCAGCAACCTAGGGAAACCCTGTTTCAAAACAACAACAAAAACAAATTTAAAAAAAGGCATTGGGAGTATAGTTCAGAGGTTGAATGACCCTGGGTTCAAAACTCAGTACCAAAAAACAGGAAAGAAAAAAAAATAAAAAAGGCCAGAAAATGGAAAGTCCCTCTGCCCAAAGAGAAACAGAAGTATTAAAGTTTATTTGAATAGGAAAGAGAAAAAGGCAAGCATGAAAGGGGATGGCTACTAAACTGCTTTATTGGAGATGGCTTTTCAAGAAAACCACCTACATGTGAAAGATTCGGTAGGCCAATGGGCTTACATTTCAAGAAGGCCCAGGTAAATACATCGTGAACAGAAAGCTGGTACTTGGTGGAAAAAAGAATCCCTCGTCCCTACTGTCTACAACTTCATGTGTTTTTACCAAAGGTGCTGTCACTGGGGTGAAAGCGAGCAAGTTGGACTGGGCCTCGTGACACAAAGAGGCAAGGCCGTGCCCAGGTGACCAACAGTCCAAAAGATGATGGAGCATACACGTAGCCTTTCTGGTTTCACAGCCACTTTATGCAAGTAGCTCCTTATAATTACGGAAGACTACAAGCCTGCCAGGAAAATCACCACTGCTGGGGTATCTGAATACTATCAACAGCCTTACCTATTTGCCATCATCAAGACTATTCTTTAAGTTGAGAAAACAACTAATGGTCTGTATCCTACCAAACAAAAAGTAGGATGTAGATTCTGCCGCAGAAGCTTGTCAGAGACCTAGTTGTGTGGTCCAGACAAGCGCAGGGAACTGTGGAAGAGAGCAGCCAGGGTGGTGCTCTGGATGAAGGGGTATGGCCACTAGCATACCAATGCTCTGTACCTGGTACCATGCCTATCAGAACATTGTGAATTCCAGTTTCCATCTTGTAATAGATTAAACTTCTTAATGTTTTTCCCTCTCTATTCCAGGCTACATCCTTTGAATGTGCACTCTTAGACTGGGGTTGAGTTAGACTGGGGAGGGAAGAGCGAACCTAACTAAAGCTGGTTTCTTTTTTATTGGTTGCATGGTGTGCTTTCTATTTTGGAGAGGGGGGGAAACATATCTAAAATAGGAATACTTCAAACTAGAACATATTTTATGACATTCAAAAGCTTGTGTTAATGGATTATAACATTTTACACCCATTATGTGTAGAAGTAAAGTCTATTGAAACAACCTGTTACTTCAAGAAACAAAAATAGTCTTACCTTCCATAAAAACAGTAGCATTTTATGGTAGTAGTATTTCTATAAGCATCTATGGTAACTAGATTATGATATATCCACCCCCCTGTGCATGCACTCTGTGTAATAACAAGATCTGTAGATATTGCTAGAAGTTGCTACATTTGTGGTAGTTTGTTACACAGCATAAGAAAACAAAGATACTGTTAAACAATGAATTTAAAATCAAAGGGTACTTGAAATTAGTGTGGGAACTGAATGTCAATCCTTGGCCTTGTGTCCTTGGGTTTAGCCAACTTTAATTGGGACTAAGAAGTTTAGTGAGAGCTGGGCGTGGTGGCACACGTTTGTAATCCCAGCATTCGGGAGGCTGAGACCGGAGGATCCGGGTTTGCGGCCAGCCTCAGCTACCTAGTGAGGCCCTCTGCAACTTAGTGAGACTCGGTTTCAAAATAAAGAATAAAAAATAGGGCTGGGGGTGTAGCTTGGAGGTAGAATGCCCCTGGGTTCAATCTCCAGTACCCCCCCCCAAAAAAAAAAGAAGTTTAGTGAGACATTATTCCGTATTTGATCAAAAATTTGATTGAAAATTAATTATGAAACCTGAAGTAAGCTATGTTTAGGTTAATTTTCACAAATTTCTGAATTAAGTACTTAAAAAGTGATTTTTATAGAGTTTATTTCAACTACTTTCTTTATAAACTTCTGTTCCAAAATTTGTGGAAGACACTTCATAGGTCTTGTATTTTATGTTTGCTAAATATCAGAGAATATTTTTGAGCCATCTAGCTTTTCAGTTCAGAGCATTTCATATATTAGAAAAAGCCCTTTTGCAATACCTTTTATTTATTAAACCTCTGTAAATCAGAATCAGCAGAAGGCTAAAAAAGAATGAGATGTATGTCTCTCCCTGATGGGTAAATAGCACAGAACGATTTCAAACTAGACCATAGATATTTTCAAAGAGGCATTGAAGTCAGTAAAACTAATTAATGTCTGACCATGTAAGAAGATGAATTCCTGCCCTTCTGCTGACTTCTATCTTTGAAGCTTTTTGTTTTGTTGTATGCTGCCTGTTGTTAATGTTATTTATATTTCACAAGATATTGAGATTGTCATATTTTTCAATCTAAATGCTGGATTTCATTTTATATGTCTTTTCCAGAAGAAGACCATAACATAAGATGAATTTATAGGAGACAAATCTTTTGGGGTGATTCAGGAGGGAAATGCACTGGGAATGATATAGCAGCTCTTCTAACCCAAACTAGGTTACTGTGACTTTAATTTAAAAGTTTTGTTTTGTAAAATATGCAGGAATAGGTCCAAGGTTGGACTACCAAGGTAATGGTACATTTTTCTGGTGGAAATGATGCTCATCTTGGATAGGCACAATCTTGCTTTATTTTGCTGCTACCTTGATAAGGGACTGTGAGTCGGTTATTTCACCTCTATCATGTAACATCCTTTTTTTTTTCTCCTTTTGCAAATGTCCTTCTGTCAAAAGGCACATACATTCAACACCCTTCAATGTGATTTTGTCCCCTGTAACTTCAAAGCAAATGTTTGAAATAGGAGAGAAAGAAAATTGTTAAAGTAGCACAGATAGGACTGTGTATGATTGGGCTTGACAATATGACAGTTGATTAGCTCTGATGTTTTTATGCATTTGGGAAAAATTGCAGTGGTTGAGATTGCTTTGACGATCTGTTGTTTAAACTTAACAACAGCAGTGTGTCTTCAAAAAATATCCTGTCCCCTTTGCTTCTATTGTCTTACTCTTAAGCGACACATGAAAGACTAATTTGTAATTTTATAAGCAGCAGAGAGTCTGTAAAGGACATTGATTAAATGTTCCTTTTCCTTCCTCTTCTCTAAAGCCATCTTCTCTGCAAAAGCTCTCAGAAATGGGATATCATTGATGCTGCCAGTGGGTTCCATTAAATGGGCCACATCTAGAGGTTTACTAATGAGGCTAGACGATGTACACTGTCATTAATGATGATTTGAAAGGATGCTTTAATTATCTCTTTGCATTGACTCTACTTCCTTTCTTGATGGCTTCAGCAGTAATTATGTTGTACAGTTTTTTTTTGGCATTTTTTTTTCTATTGTAAGTTTGTCTGTTTACTTGACACTTTGTTGTGGATGGTCATTCTACTTTGGCAGAAAAATAAATCAAATTAGCTTCCTTGCTTTTCATTTGGAGGAAGATGATTTCTAGATATTTTTATTTAAACACATCTCTTTTCCAACATAAACACACAGGATATTGCAGAGGTTGCTAAGTTTCTATTTTACAAGGAACAACACAATCTTGGATTATACTTAAGTGCATCTTATAATGGCAATGTTCCTCCTTGTATTTAGCATTTAGGCTACTACTTGTAAACATTTTATATTATCACAGACAGCCTGATGTTTGGTCATGTGCACCCATTTTTAGAGCTGCTATATGATAATTCACTCTTTACACATGAGTGGGCTTCCTCCTTTTCTGTGGTTATTTTGCTTGTTTCTAACTCAGTCATATTTGACACAGAGCTAAACTCCCCTCAACTCTCACAGCATCTGAGTCATTTCAGGCTTTGGTCAACATTCTAATCAAATGATGTTGACAAAACAGACATTTCAGTGGTCTCCACTGGATACATTTAACCAGGGATCACAACTTCTTCCTTGGTATAGACAGACCAGAGTCAGAAAGCTTAGTTCTGCCATAACTGGTTGTGTGACTCTGAATAAGCCACTTCCAGTTTCCTATCTACAAAACGTGCATCATATACCTTTCGGTCCTCTCATAAAGATCAATTAAGATTAATGTAAGTAAAATATAGGTAATATAGCATATATGTATTATATACTATGTGTTACATGTATGCATATATAATGTATTTGAAATTTCTTCATAGTATATAAGCTCTCAAATACATATTGTATTCAGGAATAAATTCTTATTTTTCTATGCATTCATAAAGAAGCATAAAAGCATTCGTAAAAAGTACCATATGTAACCTCATAGAAATTGCTAAATGTACCACTGAATCATGCCTTCTCACCTGCTTTATCTCTCGATATAATAAATGTGAAATAATTATAATGCACTGGTTTCTATGAGTAGTTAGAGCTTTATAATCCCAATAGAGTTATTTATAGTATCAGCACTATAGTTTAGATCTGGAATGTTCCCCAAAGACCTAAGTGTAAGGGCTTGGTCATAAGCATGTGGCTCTATTGAGGGGGCATGGATTTTTAGGAGGTGATATCAAGGAATAAAGTTAGGCCACTGGGGGCACGCCCTTGAAGAGGACACTGGGACTCCTGCTCCTTCGCCTTCCTTTTTGCTTCCCAGTGTCATGAGGTGAGCAATTTCTCTCCATCACATACTCCCTCACGGTGTACTGTGCCACAATAGGCCCACAGCAAAGGCCTGAAGCCTCCACAACTGTGAACCAAAATAAACCTTCTAACACCTCCCTTCAGGTATTTTGTCACAGCAATGGAAAGCTGACTAACACAGTCACACTTTTATTTTAGTATGAATGTAATATTAAAGATTTATGGAACTGAAACATTCCATTTTTAAGTCTCCTAGAAGAGAAAGAATAGGTTACCTTTATTTGCCTATTTTATTTATCAACAGAAGGAGCAGAACTGGCTTGATGATTATTCCTGAGAGTTCTATTGATGGTATTTCTAATAAGCTCTGAATAATGGGGAATGGAGACAGCTGGAAAATGAATTACCTTTTTTTCAACCAAACAGTGAAACACCAAATAAATGTTAAATTTGTAGGACACTGAGTTACACATGGATGTACAGAATACTTAGAATTCCTGAAGTGTTTATTGTTCACTGATGAATAGCCATGCATTGTGCACCGTCGCACTCCCTTTCAAAACGGAGGAGAATCAAGGAATGATTTGAGAACATATCATCACAGACATGCTTATGTGAAGGAGGGAAGATGTCTGAAGAGGAAGAAGAGTTTGTGGGGCGAAAGAAATATATTTCTTTACTGAAGCAGTAACCTCAAAATGGAGAGTATGGCATGAAGCAGGAGGGGAAGGGCTTCACAAACTTTCATATTTCACCAGTGAGTGGAGCTGAGGCCCACACTCCTGTTAGTCTGGAGTGAGAGTTGCGATGCTGGCTCCACTTTCCCACTCCACTTGATGAGTCATTTCAATAATGTGTGCATTTGACAGAATGCACTTTGGTAAATATGTGGACTATGCAGGAGGAATATTAGAATAAAAAGAATGTGTCCCCTATGACCAGGAAACTGGAAAGTATCCTGAGAATAGCAAGCAGGGAAGCTAGGGTAGCAGATGGTTTTAAGTTCTGGTCAGCAAAGAGCTGCTGATTCCTGTCATCATAATGACTTCAGAGGACGTGCGGTGATTAAAAAGCAAATTAAAAATTTTAAATCTTTAAAGGATGCATTGATTCAATGAGTCTCAGTACAAACTTTTTAAAGGGTAAAAAAAATGATGGTTCTTTTAGGCTCCTTTTCAAACAAAAGGGAAAAAGCAGCAAGAAACCTGAGAAAGGAATCTGTCTTTCTAAACCTAGGAATAACGTGGTTTTTTTTAGATCCAAGAAACAATGGAACACTTCATTATCCTCATATTCAAGGCTGAGGTGAAGCTAAGCTAGAGATTCTCAGGTGGCGTCCTCTGTAGATGCTTTCTGTTAGTAGAAATTTGAAGCATTTTTCGTTATTTAAAGCTACCTGAAGAGAGACACTGCATATCACCCATCCACCTCAACCTGCTGCCAGAACTGTTTTGCCCATCACAGTGCTCTGCAAAGCCAGCACTCGATCAATAGCAGGCAGAACACTGTGCAAAGAAAAGTGCAGGAACTAAGCAGCTAACCAGAGGTAGCCATTCCAATCAACATCTTGGTTTTTGAAACTAAAAAAGCCACATATTTTCAGAATTAAAAAGGCACAAAAAAAGAGAGAATCCCACTGGTTATGGCAAATCCCTATCTTTGCTCTCATGTCTTATGAAATCTTATTCTTCAGTCTTAATACTAGCCACTCAAACAAGCAAACAAACAAACAAACAAGCTTATATTTAAATCCCCCTTCAGGGACAACTTTTCTCTATTACTATCTCTCAAAATCTTTTCTATCCATGGATGCATGAGACAAATGTCAGCTTCTTCATTCTAATCCATGTACAGTTGGGACATTTCATCTACAGTTTTTTTTTTTACCCCTGTGCTGGAGAACAGACCCAGGACGTTGTGCATGCTAGGCAAGCATTCTACCACTGAGCCACATCCTCAGCCCCTCTACTGAACAAATTCTTATGAAGTGGTTCACATGCCATCTTTTGACACAGCAATCACGGTGTGCTTACCTCATCTTGCCTTGCTGGATTTCCAGTGTGTTGAAGGCTCAGCTTTATGTCTTACTCACATTCGTGTTTTGTCTTTTTGAGAGGTGTCTCAAAATGCCTTTCATTGAGTAGATGCACAGTGAACATTTCACTAGTTATGTCAGTTTTTTAAAAAAGTTCAATCTTAGTTCCCGCAGGATAAAAATAACTTTTATTATTTTTAATGAAAAAGTAATGGGCACCGTTCTCTCCTCATCTGACAATCGTCATCTTGGGTATACTGTTTCCTTCATATTTTCTAGAAAAAGCTGAAGTGGAACAGGTGGAGATGAGAAAATAATGCAATGAATCAGCTGCATGTGCATTTTAGAAAAAAAAAAATCAGCACAATTCCAGCCAAGGTAATCCAAGTGATACCAGAAATTTTGACTTGGACAAAACATAAATATCTGTGTAGCTAAATATGTAAAAAATATATTGAACATTTTAAGCCATAAAGTACTATGTCTGTTTTTATAAATAGTGGGATTAATATTTTTACATTTTAAATAGAAGAGCATTAGTTATGAGCCAGGCATGGTGGCATATGCTTATAGTCTTAGTACTTGGGAAGCTGAGACAGGAGGATCATAGGTTCAAGGAGACCCTCAGCAAGTAGTGTGATTCTCACCAGCCTAATGAGATCCTGTTTCAAAATAAAAATAAAATAGGGCTGGGGTATAGCTCGGAGATAGACTGCCCCTGGGTTCATTATCTGGTAACATGTATACACACACACACACACACACACACACACACACACACACAAAATAAATGAATACATGGGCATTGGTGAAAAGTCACTGTCTATGAGGTGACTTTCATTTTGTTTAGGGAGCATCATCATTAGGAGGGTGTAAATCTGAGTTGAGAATCCTGTGGGAGTGGGTATCATAGATTCTGGATTTGGATTCTATTTTTTCAATGAGAGCCAATACAATTAATTTTTGTTTTTTTAACCTCTTCTGAATCATGTATATATATATATATGACATCATGTCATACATATATGACATGATGTCATATATATATGACAGAGATAACAGTAAGAACTATTCCCACTTCTCAGGGTTTTAAAAAAAGATGAAATAAACTATTTTTGTGTGAAAGAGCATTATAAAATATATAGAATTAGTTATATTCTTTGGGGTCACATGTAGGATGAATATCTTGTTGACTTGTTCCGAAGGAATTGATGGAAAATGTCCTTTCTCCCCATTGCTTCTAAAGTGCAGGGAACTCTTATATACTGTTGGTGGGATTGTAAATTAGTACAACCATTAGGGAGATCAGTATTGAGGTTCCTCAAAAGACTAGGCATGGAGCTACCGTATGACCCAGCTATACCACTCTTTAGAACCTTTCCAAAAGAAAAGTAGAGTACTATAGTGACACATGCATACCTGTGTTTATAGTAGCACAATTCACAATATTCAAATTATGGACCAATCTAAGTATCCACCAGCAGTAGAATGGATAAAGAAAATGTGGTATATACATGCAATGGAATTTTATTCAGCCATAAAGAAGAACAAAATTATGTTATTGTAGGAAAATTGATGGGACTAGAGAATATTATGCTAATCAAGATCAGCCAGTCTTTTTTCCATATGTGGATGCTAGAGAGAAAATAATGAGGAGAGAGACCAGAAAGATGGCAGAAGGAAATGATGTCGGGAGGAGTATAAGGTGGAGGATAAAAAGGAGGACTGAGAAAGGAAACAGTTCAAACAATGCTATGTCCATGTATAAAGGTATCACTACAAATCTCACTAACATGTACAAGGAGGGAGGAGGGGGAGCAGAGCGGGACATGGAAGAACATGAAGGGATGTGTGCATGTATGAATGTAATACTTTGAATCTCATTATGAATGTATAATAATTACAATGCATCCATTAAAGTATTAAAAGCAAAAGTGTAGGGAGAAATTTCCCTTTAGAAACAGGCTTGCTAAAGTTTGAGTAAGAAAATTACATCTTGTAGGAAGACTGATGTTTGTACCACTTATACTTTTCTTTGAATAGGAGTCACTCTTGAGAAATATGTAGAAAGACAGTATAGAAGGAATTTGGCAAGTATTGTCCTATACTGAGTTTCAACCAATGCTTTTGGATTAAAATAATCTGGAGAGTATTTGATAACACCTATCTATGGCCCAACATGAATGATTCTAATTTACTGTTGGTCCAGAAGGAATGTCCAGGCATTGGTGTATTTTAAACCTTCCTAATTGATTTTAATGGGCAGCCAGAGATGAGTATCAGTGCTTTATATTAGTCTTAACTTAGCTATGAAGATAATTAATACATTTGTTCAAATTCAATTCAATTCTTTTAGCTCCCCCCCC
>PVLC010049218.1:0-10504 GCA_004027655.1 Graphiurus murinus | reverse complement strand
TTTTTTTTTTTGCAGTACTGGGGATTGAACTCAGGGGCATTCTACCTCCGAGCTACACCCCCAGCCCTATTTTTTTATTCTTTATTTTGAAACCGAGTCTCACTAAGTTGCGGAGTGCCTCACTAGGTAGCTGAGGCTGGCCGCGAACCCGGATCCTCCGGTCTCAGCCTCCCGAATGCTGGGATTACAAGCGTGCACCACCACGCCCGGCTTAATCCCCAGTACTTCTAATAATAAAATAGATCCTGGAGGCTTTGGTGCACCAACAGGGCTTGTCAGATGCTTGGCTTCACTGTAGGATGACAAGGAAGAACTTTACTATTTCCTGGAGAGACGCCCCAAATACCATGTCTATAGACGTCTCCAGCCAATGTCCCTGGAGAGGTTACCTCCACTCTGTCTGGGGGAAATAAGCCTCAGATAGAGGATTTCAGGAGCCGGAGGAGAGCTGGAGCCCTTCCTGTGCAGCAGAATATGGTAAGAAAGCCAGTCACTAGAACCCTTCCACACAGCAGCAAATGGCCCTTCCCACAATTCTTCTTCTGCCACTATATAGAGCAGTTGGTCTAGCCTTTGCCATCATGGCCAGCCATGAGGACAGTCTTGTCCTGCTGCTCATATCAGCTCCTGATTCTGTCCTTCTCGTGCATCTCCTACCCTGACCCAGGCTCTATCATCTCCTGCTTGGACTGCTATAATCACCTCCACATTAGAGGAAATCCAGAGTTTGTTCTCTAACATCCCAGCTCTGTGCTCCAGCAGAATTTCACACTCATCCATGGATGAGAAAACAGGTGGTGAGTCCAGTATTAACCTGATGGAACCCACCTGACACTTTTTCCAGGTGGTGCCCTCCATCTGTGCAGGACCTGAGAAGGTCAAAGCCTTTGCAATCAGAGTTAAAAGCAGCCTGGGGATGTTGGAGGTATTTGGGGTTTTTTTTAATGAATTTTCTTGTTGTATTATAATTATACACTATAGTGGGATTCATTGTGACATATTTGTACATGCCCGTAACATAATTTTTGGTTGATTTCATTCCATTGGCAGCTATTTGCTAAGACCACATCAACTCCTAGGGACAACTGTTCCCTGTAATGATTTAGCTACAGACTCCAATGTCTGTTACGTTTACAATCTAATGTGTGAATTTAGTGTAAGATGTCAGGTACTATTTTACTTATTTAGCAAATATAGTATCCACCATTCACCTGAAACTTTTCTATATGCTCTTTGCAAATATTAAAGTCATTTAGATCAGCATAAATATATGAGGCAGGTATAAGTATCTTTAGCCTTATTTTATAGATGAGGAATGAGACATGCAAAAAGTTTTCACAACTCATCTGAAGACACTGAGCCAGTAAAGGGCAGAGCCAAGATTTGAACCCTAAAGTCTGGACTCCCGACTTCTGCACTGAAGACTAACCATGGCTTTAATACATCAATGAAGCAGAAAGAAGGAGGAGCCATGCATGGTAAGGTACAACTGTAATCCCAGTACTTGGGAGGCTGAGACAAGAGGATTGCAGGTTCTTGGCCAGCTTCAGCTACTTAGTGAGACCCTCCCACAACTTAGTGAGACCCTGTTTCAAAATAAAAGAATAAAATAGGGCTGAGTGTGTAGCTCAGAGGTAAAATGCCCCTGGCTTCCATCCCCAGTACCACCAAAAAAAAAAAAAAGGAGGCAGAAATAATTGAAAAATTGCAGCTGAAATGAGATTCCTTTGGACAAGAACTTTCTCTGAGAGGTCTTTGCTGCACTTAAATGCAACTGTTCTCTAGCTCAACCAGGCTAGAGAAAAGGCTAGACAGAAATGTGACACATTGTGACACCAAAGTATTGTTATAATTACCAAAAAGGGATGCATCTAATACTAATTAGGATAATACAGGAAGTCTGAGGGATGCAGACTTCTGAAGATAAGCATTCTAATGCAACAAACAAAAAATTCCTGTACAATTCTTATTATAGAGTGTGTTCTCAGCCAGGAATGGTGTTGCATGCCTATAATCACAGTACTTGGGAGGCCGAGACAGGAGGGTCACAGGTTTGAGGTCAGCCTCAACAAGTTAACATGATCCTGTTTCAAAATAAAAAAGGGCTGGGGGTGTAGTCACAGATAAAATGCCCCTGGGCTCAATACCCAATAGCCAATAAAAAAAAAAAAGATTCTCCACCCATGGGGAGAAAAATCGCATCCAAATCTCCCACATTGTTTTCAGCTGTTCTTGACTCACTGATGTACAGCTCAGATTGCAGGAAGGGCAGTGGGAGTGGCTTCCTTGACTTCTAAGTTGGTTCTTTCCTCTTAGGAAAGGAGTCGATCCAATCCGTTAAGTTCATAGTCTCCTTGGAAAGTACTCCAAATCCCCTTCACCATTTGGCAAATCCAGATGATGGTGTCTGTCAAATGTACCCCCACATGTGTTGCTTCTCAGCAAATGGAAGAATCGAGGTGGTTACTGCTGCTCACTAAATTAAACTGAACAACCAAGTTTACTCTAGCAGGTTTCTGGTAAACAACACTGCAGCTGAAAAGGCTTATCCTGTTTACATGAGCATGAGATGTCCTGGCCAGGATTCCCAGAGCAGGGCAGGGGCCGCTGCTCCCTCATGCCAGCTGTTTGGAGGGCTTTGTGTTGTGATAAATGGTGTTTAGGTAAGTAAGCCGCTGTTGATGTGATCTTTCGTATCAACTTTGAGCTTTTGACGCAGATGGACGGTTGTTCTATTTCAGGATATGTCAAGCCTTCTTAAAGAGGATAATCATCCTGATGTGTAACAAGTGGAAGGTCCCCGTTGGCTAACCTTCCACACACAGCATGACCTTCTCAAGTTTTTCTCTCCCCATCAGGGTTTCTCCACGTCAGCACTATTAACATTGGGACTGGATAATTCTTTGTCAGGGGCTGTCCGGAGCATGGTAGAATGTTTAGCAGCATCCCTGGCCTCCGCCCACTAGGTGCCAGTAGGATCCCCTCCAAGTTATGACAAAACCAAAATGCCTATAGACATTACCAGATTCCCCTAGGGAGGAGACAGAACCAGACCCCCCACCTGCCCACTCACATTGAGAACCTGTACTCACAGTTAAAGAGAGCATTGTTCTTACAAAGGCCAGCAAGGAAAGAGACCATTTGTAGAATATCCAGAGCAGTCTGGTCTGCTCCTTCATCTATGTGCGCAAGGAATCGAACTGGCCTTGCTTATTGAAACATGGAGCTATGAATATTTTAAAGACTTTAAAAAGCATTACCAGAAAAATTAAAATCAGCCAATGAATATTCAGTAAGTAACCTTTATGGTTCTCAACGTGTCTGTCTGTTCTCTAGGTTATCTATAAAATGTCTGTCTCATCAGCCTTAAAAAGGAGAGAAGTTCTAGCAGGAGGATTGCAAGTTTGAGGCCAGCCTGGGCAACTTAGCCAGACCCTGTCACAATATAAGAAATAAAAAGGGTTGGTATGTAGCTCAGTAGTAGAGCGATTGGTCCTGGGTTCAATCCCCAGTACCCCAGGGTTGGGGGGAATTCTGACACACAAGCATGGATGAAACTTACAGCATTATGCCAAACAAACTAAGTTAGTTACCAAAAGGCAAATACTGCATGATTCCATTTATACATAGACCTAGAGCGCTCAAATCATGGAGACAAAAGAATGGCAATTCCCAGGAAGTGGGAGAGGGAAGAGTGAGGAACCGTGCCATGGGTATAGTTTCTGTTTTGCAAAATGAAAGAGTTCTGGAGATCGGCCGCATGGCAACATGAATGTAACTAACACAGCTGAACAGTTCACATAGAAATGGGGAAGAGGGTAAATTTGTATGACATGTAGTTTTACCACAATAAAAATAAATGAGAGGGGAAAAAACCTATGCTTGTTTTCTATTGGAACCGGTCAGATGCACTAGAGTTCTCTAGAAGACAGGCATCCAGCTTTCCCTCACTCCTAATCCCTAATCTGAATCTGATAAATGAATTCAGCCTGAATTCAGCCAACATCTGAATAGATGAGCCACAAACTTCTCTTCATTAATTTCCTCTTGTTTCTCCAAAATATTATTTTAGCATATTTAATGCATCTAAAACCCTCTCCTCTCCAATTTTAGCTAAATTTCTAAAAGAGAGTCTAGTGAAAATTTAAACTACTCAAACTACTAACTTTTCCAAATTGCCAGTCAGGTCCATCCCAAAGAATCTGAAGTCCAGATTGAGAAATAACTCCCCAGGCCTACTCTCACACATACAGAGAAACAAGAGCCCGTGTGGTGGGTGGGAGAGGGCATCGACAGAGAGAGAATGTCCCTGAAGTTTCCCTAATGACCAAGAAAGGGCTTCCAAATCTTAAAATTCCTGTGACCAGTGGTCATCTGCAGCTTCCTGTACTTGGCTAAGCAGAAACAAATGTGGAAAATCATACAAGTATCAGTTGCTATTTTGTGGTTTTCAGAATAATTGCCCAGAATTATGTAGGGGTGGGGGGGGGGGACTGGGGATTGAATCCAGGAGCATTCTGCCTCCTAGCTATACCCCCAACCCTTATTATTTTTTGGTTTGAAACAGGCTCTCACTAGGTTGCTGGCAGTCTCCCTATGTTGCTGAGGCTGTCCTCCAACCTGTGATCCTCCTATCTCAGCCTCCCAAGTACAGGGATTACAGGCCTGCGTCACCATGCCCAGCTAATTGCTCAGATTTTATACTAACTTCATCCTGTGGGGACATCCCATGGGTGGAATGTGTTGTTTGCATCCCATTTAAGGGCTCAGACCTAACATCAGTGAACATTTCAGCTGACCTCAGCCTGTCTTCCTTGCCAATTTAGGTTCCTTTGGTTAATACCACTTTTCTGAGGGTTATTTTGCTGCTCATTGCCATTCTACTTTCCTTTTTAACTTGTAACAATAGTTCCAAACTACTTTTCAAATAGTGTGTATGTAGACATGCTGACAAGATAGAGCCTTCCTGAGCACGCCCGGTGACCTGGTCCTTCCAATTAGGACCCACTTCCTACAGTGTCAACTACCTCCCAGTAATGCCATCAAGTTGTGCCATTGATGGGTTAATCCATTCATGAGATTAGAGGCCTCGTGCTCCACACACTACCCAAGAGCCCCCTCTGTGAACATTGCAGTACTGGGAATCAAGGCTTCAACACAGGGCTTTGGGGGCATTCCAAACCCAACCATAACAATGTATGTGCTATATATAGTATATAATAATGAGTATGTGTGTGCCATATAAAAAATACACTATATATAATAGTATAATACATACTATTATATTATACTATACACATATAATAGCATATATATACAAATATATATATGCACACATGAAAAATTCTGAACACATTTGTATAGCTTATTTTCCTGTTTCAAAGATTAAATTTTTTCATACTTCACGTGTATGTGTGTCTGGTACTGAGGATTGAATCCAAAGGCATTCTACCTCCAAGCTACACCCTCAGCCCTGTTGTTGTTCAGAAATAGGGTCTTGCTAAGTTGCTGAGAGTCTCATTATGTTGCTGAGGCTGTTCTCAAAGCTGTGATCTTCCTATCTCAATCTCCCAAGTACTGGAGGCTTGTGCCACCATGCTCCACATCACATTTTTTACATTTATAAAATCAACATGATCATAGCATTTAAAGTGTGGTACTTCTTTCTTTTTTCCTGAAAAACTATTATCAAATCAATGGTGCAATCCCTGTTTTCTCCAATCGATGAAACATTGTACTGTGTAACCAGCTGAGAGATTAGCTGACCGTGGGGTATTCCCCCAGCCCGATGGGACACCACATGTCAGGTACTCCTACAAGCACTTCTCGGTGATCCTGGGTGTGGCAAGTCCCATCTCCAAGGCAGCTTGTTCCACTATCAGCTATCTCCTAAATGATAGCTGTTCTAAGATATGGATTGACCTTAAAATATCAACAGATACTTTCTATTGAAAACCAAATGTGTATTTAACTCACTCATTCCTATGGTACTACTTCTGAAAGATGTTTTGCATAAAAGGTAGAAGTTTGTAGTTCTCAAGATGTGTCTAAATCAAATATGCAAAAATTTAGTATTTTTCCAAAGTAAAAATGAAAATTTCAATCCTTGTTTTCTAAGAAATTGAAAGATGAGAGTTCCAAAACAAAACAGTTCATAAATTTTAAAGCAATCTAATTCAGTTGGGCATGGTGGCAAATGCCTATAATCCCAGTCCTTAGGAGGCTGAGATAGAATTGCAGGTTCAAAGGCAGCCTCAGCAACTTAGTGAGGCTGTCAGCAACTTAGCAAGACCCTGTTTCCAAATAAAAAATAAAATAGGGTTGGGGGTGCAGCTCAAAGGTAAAATGCCCCTGGGTTCAATCCCCATCACCACAAAAAAAAGCAATCTAATTTATACTGACCTCAATATTACAAGATACATAGTTGATATTCATAATCCTTTTGTTATAACATTCCTAATACAAAATGAAAGTTTCCTATTAGACTTCAATTTTAAAAAATGGACTCTATATACTTTTGATATGAGAATCTAATTCAAGAATATCATAAAATTTAGTAGACATAAAAACATAATGAAAAACAGTTTTCAGTAAAAACTATGAGATAATTTTTGTTTTATTTTTACCTAGTTTATTTTTATTCTTAATAAAACTTTCATTTACTAATTTTGTCCCATTAATTGTGAAATTGTTTTCATAAAATGTGCTTTTTTTCTTACAGAAATTAATTCATATTGATTCCATATTTGCTGTCTACTATAATTTGCATGAACTTATTTTATAAATTCCTTTAGTTCTTTTTAACTCACTATAACTTAAAGAGTGTCCTTTGGTCAAATAAACTCAGAAGCCTCATCTTACTGTGCTTTACAGTTTTCCCATTGACAGACCTAGCGACTTGGATACTTACAGTTATGTGCTGCCATGAGGCTTAGTAAAGAGTCACCCTGGGGCCAAGACATTGGGAGCAATCACATGCATGTGAGAAATTTTCTGTTGCAAATAACTAAGAGATTTATGACACCAGATAGTAATACCACTAAAAATGGAAGCTAAGTTGCAACTGTAACCACATTTTTTTAAGTGGAGAAGGAATATCCTAATGCCATATTGCTTTTTAACCTCTTATGACAGGGCAATGATTTATGTCCTTTTCATACGACATGTTTCTTTTTTAAATTTTTTGTATTATTATTATTCAGCATAGATTTTTTATACATTTCTTGAGTACAACAAAGTTACGTATACATTTACGACATATCAATCATTGTCAGAGCACAATTAGCACCACTTCTTCGTTTTCCACGTATAACCCACATTCCTAACATAGCCTGGTCAAGCAAACTTTCTAGAGTCATAAAACCATAAACCTTTAGAGTCATATATTTACTTTTTAAGAAGTAGGAGGGTCTTTCATCTACGCATCCTAGGAGCAATCTCCAAACTTCGAGA
The DNA here is from genome assembly GCA_004027655.1 of Graphiurus murinus. Lineage (NCBI taxonomy): Eukaryota > Metazoa > Chordata > Mammalia > Rodentia > Gliridae > Graphiurus > Graphiurus murinus. The sequence goes on along the minus strand of PVLC010049218.1, from coordinate 3,052 downwards.
CACCAAAGTAGCCATAGCAGAAGAATTAGTATAATTACTCATATATGCAGATAGCAACTGCCAGGGGGGAAAGGGCCCAGCTGGGCTCCCACAACTCCCCAGTTTTTATTTTAAAATGCATGAAGGACTGTTCCTGTCTTAGGTAGTTTCCTATCAGGTGCATAATCTTACCCGTCATGGGGTCTCGATGAGTCATTCAATGAGCCCTGTCTTAAGTTGATATTGCCCTGAGAAATCAAACCCGTCATTGACTACCAGGACCTGTTCGAGGCAATGCTTGCAATTTTATTCCATGTAAATCTGCTCATATACTAACAAAGTCATTGATCACAACGAGTGGTAGAATGCATAAGCCTAGAATGACTATTGCTGCTAATCCAATAACTCCTCCCAGCAAAGAGGTAAACGAGGGCCAGGTAGGCACCAAAGATTGAAGCCGATCTACAAATGTCTTAGCTGTTTCTGCCACATTAATAGAAATGGGCTCTGCATTACGTAGATCAAAAAACTCCTGGTGTAACTTTAACAAATCCTTTTTTTTTCATCTCTCCCTTTCTTTTTTTTATTTATTTTTTAATTGGTGCATTGTAATCACACATCTTTGTTAGGTACAAGCTAGTAGAGGTAAAGGCATACATGCACACATTTCTCATTTAACCCTTCCCCAATTCCCACCCCACTCCCACCTCCTCCCTCCTTCTCAAGGTCAGTTTAGTGATTGACTCTGATGTGTTCATGAAATACATCATGCTCATTAGGGTGTCCCTCCTCCCCCCATCACCTTCCATTAAGTCAAATTCTTTGTTCACCTAAGGATTATCCTTCTTCATCTGGAGTCCCTCTTATGTCCCATTTTCTTCCTAGCTTCCACATATGAGGGAGAACATTCAATTTTTAACTGTTTGTGACTGACTAATCTCTCTTAACATAATGTTTTCCAATTCCATCCGTTTCCCTGCAAATAACATGATTTTGTTCTTCTTTATGGCTCAGTAAAATTCCATTGTGTACATATCCCATAGTTTTATAATCCATTCATCTGTCAATGGACATCTTGGCTGGTTCCATAGTTTGGCAATTATAAACTGTGCAGCTATAAACATAGATACACATGCATTGATCTGATAGTTTGGTTTCCACTCTTTTGGGTAGATACCCAGAAATGGTATTGCTGGATCATATGGTAGGTTCATCCCCATTCATCTGAGGATTCTCCATATTGTTTTCCAAAGTGGTTGCACTAATTTGCAATCCCACCAACAATGTATTAAGGTTCCCACTTCTCTACACCCTTGCCAGCATTTGTTGTTTGTGTTCTTGATGACTGCCATTCTGATTGGAGTTAGGTGAAATCTCAAGGTAGTTTTGATTTGCATCTCTCTGATTGCTAATGATGTTGAACATTTCCTCATACATTTATTGGCCATTTGTATTTCTTCTTTTGTGAAGTGTCTATTTAGATCTTTTCCCCATTTTTTTGATTGGGTCATTTGTTTTCTTAGCTGTGAGTTTCTTGAGTTCTCTGTATATCCTAGATATTAGTTCTCTATGAGAAGAGTAGCTGGCAAAAATTTTCTCCCACTCTGTGGGCTCTCTGTTGAGGTTCTTGATAGTTTCCTTTGCTGCACAGAAGCTCTTCAGTTTAAAGCAATCCCATGTATTGATCTTCCTTTGAGTTGCTTGTGCTTTTGGGGTCTTGTTGAGAAAGTTTTTACCTGTGCCTATGTGTTGAAGTGTTGGTCCTATGCCCTCTTCAAGTAGCTGCAAGGTCTCTGGCCTGACTTCCAGGTCTTTGATCCACCTTGAGTTGACTCTTGTGCAGGATGAGAAAGTGGGGTTTATTTCCATTTTCCTGCATATGGTTAACCAGTTTTGCCAACACCATTTGTTAAAGAGGCTATCTTTTTTCCAGTGTATGTTTTTGGCTCCTTTGGATATGACATGTTTTGATGAGGGTAGGTGGTAGATTGAAGAGTAAGTTGAGAACAGTTTGGAAAAGGTGCTATCATTTGGAAAGGAAATTCTCCCATATAAACTTTGGCCAAATTGTAATCCTTGGGGCTTATCTTGTTCCCAAAAGGACAACAACTATTGTGAACTCCATATATCACCCTATGAGACTTGCAACTCATAATTCTCTTAAGTATTTTTACCGGAACCCTAGAAAGAGGGGGGTGTCCAGAGAAAAAGAGAGAGTGCGCACACTAGCAGTAGTTGTGTTACAGTAACATCAACTTAGGAGTTCTTACAGCCACTTTATAAGAAAGAAAAGCCAAGTGGGGAAACAGAAACTCTATGAGTCTGAGTGAAATGGTTAACAAAGGGCTGTCCCCCAAACCCTAAATGTTCCACAGAGGCTGCCTTGTGAGGGTTTGTCAGAGGACAGGGTGAGAAGGCAGTGTCCTGGGCCATGCACCTCACTTCAACCAGAGAGACTCCACCCTATGTGCTTCACACATGGCCTTCCACCTAAGATTTCTGCTTCCAATCTTTGAAAATCACTTGATTAGAAGTAACTCCAGGTTCTTCTGCCAATTAAACATTGTGTTGGGCCTAGATATGGAGCTCAGTGGCTGAGGCCCTGGGTTCCAGAGCCAGCACTGGAGAAAAAAAAATTTTTTTGTTGATCCAAGAAGAAGAGCAAGTTCATTATTTATTGTATTATTCAGGCAGTCAACTCCCTGCCCCTCTTCATTCACACACTCAAATTGTAGTCCCAGATATATTCCAGGTATAGTATGCAGGAAAAAAATAAATAATATGCAGCTCCTGGCTTAAGAACTCTTAGTATAATAGAATCCAATAACCTGTGTTATGATTTGGACATAGAATGTCCCCTGGAAGAGCTCATATGTTGGCAATGCAATAATACATGTTCAAAAGTGAAATTATTGGATCAGATCTCTAATCACCTCAGTGGAAAAATCCACTGATGGGTTAGTAATTTGAATGAATTTACTAGGTGGTAACTGTAGGCAGGTGGGGTGTGGCTAGAGATAGGTCACTTGGGGGGGGATGGACTTGGGCACTATATGGGTCCCTGATATCTAAT
>PVLC010049217.1:0-10505 GCA_004027655.1 Graphiurus murinus | reverse complement strand
GCCACTATCAAGCCCGGGGGTCCTGGCACCAGTACTCCTCCCAAAAACAGACGGTCCTCCTCAAAATCGGCCATCCCGGGGACCAGTGCCAGCACACGGCCAGTCCCTGACGGCAGCCAGGCTCCGCTTGCCCCGGGCCCTTCTCAAACCTCTGCTGCAGCAGCTGCCACCAGCAGGCCCGGGGCTCCTGCCACCGGTACTCCCACCAAAAGTAGCCAGTCCCGATCAAAGTCGGCCAGGCCAGGCCCAGCCCCCTCGAAGCTGGCGGTGTCGGCAGCACCACTGGGCTCTGGGGTATCAGGACTTCTGCTCCCAAGACTCCCATCTCAGGCACCAGTGCCCACACACGGCCAGTCCCTGATGCCAGCCAGTCTGTGACTTCCGCAGGACCAAAAAAAAGCTCTATGCCAGCAGCTGCCACCAGAGGCCCGGGGCTCCTAATACCAGTGCTCCCACAAAAAGTAGCCAGTCCCACTCAACGTCGGCCAGGCCAGGCCCAGCCCCCTGAAGCTGGCGGTGTCGACAGGACCAGGGGAACCTGGGGGGACACAGTTGCTCCCAGATCTCATCTCTGCCTTTGAGGGCCTGTCAATATCTCAGAAAAGAGGGGCCCCAGGCACGAAACACCACTCTAAGGGAAGCTCGGGCCTGAACACCCTTGGATCCCCTAGCCAGAGCCCCTCCGTGGTGACCAGGGGACCCCGCGCTAAGAGTAACCCCGTGCTTGGAGCCTCTGGTGCTCCAGCTCCAAAAAGTCCTATCCGCAAAGGCCCGCCCACTGCCACCAATGCTGGACCCCACAACAGGCGGCCTGGCCCCACATCGGCCAAGCAGGGCGCAGCCTCCTCCAGGGCGTCAGCGGCACCAAAGGGACCTGGGAGGACACAGCTGCCCCCAGGCTTCATACGAGCCTTTCAAGCGCTCACCATTACATCAGGCAGAAGAGGGACCCCACGCACCAATCACCGCGATGGGGACAGCGGGGCCTGAACACCAGTGGCCCCCCTAGCCAGAGCCCCTCTGTGGTGACCAGGGGACCCGGCACTAAGGGTGACCCCGCGCTTAGAGCTTTTGGTGCCCAAGCTGCTAGTTCAATCTCCAGTGGCCCACCCAGGCAGAAAGCCCCAATTTCCTCTCAGGGGTCCAACACCACTGGCAGCAAGGCTGCCTCTCGGGGCCCCTCCGCGCCCGCCGCCAACCCTGGGAGCTCCGCGTCTCGTGGGGACACGGTGAGGAGGAACCGTGACTGTGGGGCCCCGGCATCATCTGCCCAGGGGCCTGCTGGGCACAGAAAAGGTCAGTCATCCGCCAGGTCCTCCTCCTCCAGGGCAGGACCCACTCGAGCGGGGTCCAAGAGGACAGTCCCTTCCTCCCAAACGTGAGCCCCATTTGGATGGGCCCCGAGGCTTGCCCTGACCTCTGTGATCCTGGGGCAAGCAGGAGGCACCCATTCCCGCCCACTTCCCTGCAGCTCTGCCCTCAACTGGCAAGTATGGGCTGTGGTCTTATTTGATCTCGGAGGTCCAAGTCGGCACCTGTACACACCTTGGCATGGCTCTTTCCTGTTTCCCTGTTGAGCCCTTCTGAGCTATTTGATCTAAGGCCATTTGCTTTGATGGGAAAATTTGAAGTTTGTCTGTTGAATACCAACTAGCGAGCAGTAATGTAAGACATGCAGAGGAACCGGGCTATCTGGGAGCTCTCTGTGGTCATCTGACTCTGGGAAGTTATGTCCATACTCTCAGGAGGCTTTGATGGGACTGCTCTGCTCATAGCTAGGAGCCTGTGTCCAAGAAAAAGACAACTTACTGCTCCGGAGTGAGACTCCAAGGAAAGAGCCTTTCAGTGGGTCCTTGAACTACCATGCTGCTTTGCAGCTGGAGTAGTTTGGTCAACGATGAGGCAAAGGGGACGTAATTCCATGTGTTCAATCTTTTGTGGTTTCACAAAGCTAAGACTCTTCTGAAGATGGGACTAAACCCATGGGGCAAAGCTCTCTGCACCAAACAGAGCCCACGCACTGCTCAATGTCAGCAGAGACGTCGCAGGGGGAGACAGAACGCTGCTCGCCGCGTTAACCCTTGAGGCTCCCGGGGCCCAGCAGGTCCTCCCCTCAGCTGGGCCTCTCTCCAGTGCACAGGGCCACCGAGCACCAGGGGAAATGCCGCCTCCTGCACGTGAGGGCGAGTCTGGAACGGTCTCCCCTTCTGAGACCCATTGGGACATTCTCTTCTGCCAGGGCGTCCACCCCAGGGGAGCAGGGCAATTCTCACTCACTCGATACTCTATGCAAGGGCAGGCTTAGTGCCCAAGATCAGTCGACTGATTGTTTCTGGACCTGTACCCCATTTTTGACTTCTTATCTGCTAAATAGAAAAAATGCTAACCCTTCTTATTGCAAAGACCCAAGAAGTGTTGGAACTCTTATCTGGCATCTTTACCACCAACCACCCCACCTGAACTGGTGTAAAGACATTGCTACACTTAAGTGTTGACAAAAGTCCTCTAATCTTAAGTAAGGCTGCCATGGAGGCTCAGATCTTGTTCCATGCAGACATACAAAATGCTCTGGATTCAGCGGGAGCAATACCCCGGGCAGATTAGAATGCAGACGAAAACGATGGCATACTTCAGCTGGCTGTGGGATAAGTTTATCATGGGACAACTCAGCCAGGGGATCCTGAAGACGAGGAGCTTAAACAAAATGCAGTAGCTACAGCAGGGGCCACTGAGGACCACTGACCTGACTAGAAAAATAGATAAGACTTAGAAACAATACACCAAGACCTCGAGGCTCCTGAATTTGTACAGATAGTCAACATGGTCTTCATGGAACAAAGTGCTCCTGATATTAGGCATGAATTTCTAAAACTTGAAGGAGCCGCGGAGATGACCCCCTCCCAGGTGGTAGACATAGTCTAAAAGGTCTATCATGACCAGGAAATTAAAAAGACCAAACAGGCTGGGTGTGGTGGCACATGCTTGTAATCCCAGTACTTGGTAGGCTGAGGCAGGAGGATCACAGTTGTGTGAGTCCCCCCAGAACTCAGTGTTATCCTGTTTCAAAATATAGAATTAAAAATAGGCCTGACAGTATAGCTCAGAGGTAGAATGAACAAAACAAAACAAAAAGTCCAAACAGGCCACCATGTTCCTGAAGGACACACAAGTCTTGGATCAGATTCAGGGGCCCTACCCAAAAAGAGAGTGGATCCTAGGAAAGGATCAGTGAGTGTATTGTAACGAAAATGCACATTGACAAAATTTGTCCCAAGTTCTTATTTGAAAAGGACCAGCCTCCCCGGGTGTGGTGGTTCACATCTATAATCCCAGTACTTGGGAAGCTGAGACAGGAGGATTGCAAGTTCAAGGAAAGCCTCAACAATGTAACAATCTTAGCAACCTAGAGATCATGTTTAAAAAAAAAATGAAAAGAGCTAGGGATGTAGCTTGGGGGTAGAATGAACCTGGGTTTAATACGAAAGAAAGAAGGAAAGGAGGGAGGGAGGGAGAGAGAGAGAAAGAGAGAGAGAGAGAGAGAGAGAGAGAGAAGGAAAACAGAAAAGGATCGCCTCAGTAAAGAACAAAGGCATCAGACAGAAATCAGCGATGACCTCAGCAGGCCTGAGACAGCGCGAGGCTCTCACAACCCTTTCCGACCCAATCACTCCCCCACAGTGGCCTTGCATACAAATGACGGCGAGGAGCAAGCCTGTACACTTCCTATCAGTACTGGAGCCGCATATTCTGTCCTAAGGACCCCCACTCCCATCAACTACAAGGTTTAGTCAGACTGTGTGCATCGCGGGAGTCTCAGGAGAGCCCTGGAGCCGCTTTCCTGCAGCCTCTGGAATGTGGCTCAGGAGATCTCTCCTTGGCTGACGGCTTTCTATAGCACCCAAGGCCTGGCACTAGCGATGCAAACGAAATGTTCAGGTAACCTTACCCAGAAAAGCAGGGACGCAACACAAGGGCCAGCCGAGCAGGCCCTTCACCTCAGCCTATGCTGGTCCAGACGAGGGCCAGTCAGCAAAGCCTAATGGCTCACCAGGTAGGCTGCTGCTGGCATTCAGATGCCCAGGACCTGCAGTCACAAGGACTCTGGAAAGGCAGGTATTGCAGAAGATGGACAACCTTGACATGATCCTGAGCTCAGAAGAAATCCTTTCAGTTTTCCCCCATTCAGGAGGATGTTGGCTGCGTACTTGCCCTCTGTAGCCTTTACTATGTTGAGGTATGATCCGTCTACACCTGATTTATTCAGGACTTTAGCAGAAAGTGATGTTAAGTTTTAGCAAAGGCTTTTTCCATATCTACTGACATGGTTGTGTGATTTATTCTACTTATGCAATGTGTTACATTTATTGATTTCTGCATGTAGAACCAAGTTTATAACCCTGGAATGAAATCAGGAGAATGTTGTCTTTATAGAATGAGTTTAGAAGGATTCTTTCTCTTTCTATGTTATGGAAAAGTTTGAGGAGCACTAGTGTTAGTGTTGGAATTTTTAGGACTGCTTTAATCTCATTACTTTTTCTGGTCTATTTTTTATATTATCTTAGTGCCATGTTAGTAAGTCATATATGCAGAAATTTGTCTATTTCTCCTAGATTTTCCAACAAATTGGCATATAATTTTTCAAAATATCCCACAGCAATCCTTTCATTTTAAGTGATATCTGTCGTAATGTCCCATTTCTCTTGTCTAATTTTATTTATTTAAATATATTCCCTCTTTCCTTTGGCAGTTTAGCTAAGGGGTTGAAAATTTTGTTGATCTTTTCAAAGAAAAGATCATTTATATTATTTTTCTGGGTCTCTATTTCATTAAATTCATCTCTAATTTTTATTATTTCCTTCCTCCTATTGATTTGGACTTGGTCAATTCTTGTTTTTCTAATTCTTGTTTTATTTACTTGAGATCTCTTTTTTACGTAGCACTCATTGCTATGAATTACTCTCCTAGTACTGCTTTTTCTGTATCCTACAGTTTTGGAATGTTGAGTTTCCATTTTCCTTTTATTCTAGGAATTTTTAAACCCCTCCTGTAATTTTTCCAATGACCCACTGTATGTTCAGTAGTGTGTTGTTTAATCTCCATGTGTTTGTATAATTTTTTTGTTTTTCTTGCTGTTGATTTCTAGTTTCATTTCATTGTTATCTGATAAGATGAAAGAAATGATTTCATTTTATGGAACTTTTTAACACTTGCTTTACAGCCCAATATATGAACTATCTTGAAAATAGTTTCATGAGATGATGAAAGAAGGTGTATTCTGCACCGTTTGAATGGAATATTCTGTAGACGACTGTTAAGTCCATTTGAACTATAGTGTAATTAACTTTGCTTCTTCATTAAAATTTTCATCTGGAAGATCTATACATTAGTGAGAGTCAGGAATTGAAGCTACTCACTGTTATCTTATTTGGGCCAATCCATTTATATCTAATACTGTTCCTTTTATAAAACTGAGTGTTCTGATATTTGGTGTGTGTGTATGTGTGTGTGTGTGTGTTCTCAAATTGTTTATTGATTAAATCAGTTATTTCTTTGTTTCATCTCACTCATTTTGGCTTAAAAGTTTATTTTTTTAGATACAACTTCTGGTTGCATTCAAATTCCATCTGCTTGAAATATAATTTTCCATTCTTTTACTTTCAGAGTTTATGCCTTAGTGAGTGAGGCAAATTTCTTGCAGGCGGCATTTTCAGTCTTAAAAAAATCCAATTAGCCAGCCTACATATTTTCATAAGTGAATTCAGACCATTTATGTTCAGGATTATAATTGAAAGGTATATATTTGTTTAAGTAATTTTGTTGAATTTCAATATTCTAAGTTCATTTCTTCCTGTTCATGCATTCAGATGTTTGTTGGCTTACTATATTGTTAATATCTGTTTATTTCTCACATGTGTATATATTCTTCCAGTGGGATTTATTCTTTCCCATGCTCTCAGAATTCTGTATTTTGTTCTCTCTTTTTTGAGTGCAGGTTTCCCTTAAGAACTTTCTGTAATGCTGGTGTGGTGGTCATGAATTTATTAGTTTATATCTATCTTTAAAGGTCTTTGTTGTTCCTTCAATTCTTAAGGGGATAGCTTTGCTAGGTATAGTAACCTAGCTTCGCAGTAATTGTCTTTCAAGGTTTGAAGTACATTATTTTGCTGGGCATGGTGGCACAGGCTTATAATCCCAGTAGTTGGGAAGTCGAGACAGGAGGATCGGAGGTTCATGACCAGCCTCGGCTACTTAGTGAGGTCCTCTGCAACTTAGTGAGACCTCGTTTCAAAATAAAGAATAAAAAATGGGGCTGGGGGTGTAGAATGCCCCTGGGTTCCATACCTAGTACTGCAAAACAAAACAACAACAACAACAAAAGCCAGCCTCAGCAACTTAGCAAAGCTCTCAGCAGCCCAGCAAGACTCTGTTTCCAAATAAGAAATACAATTGGGCTGGGGTGTATATTGGAGGTAGAATACCTCTGGGTTCAATCCCCAGTACCAAAACCAAAACAACAACAAAGAAATATATCATTTAACGCCCCTTCACTGGCCTTTAGAGTGTCTGGTGAGAAACCTGTTGTTATTCTGAGGGGTTTGCCTTTAGATGTGACTTGGCACTTTTGTTGTTATTCTTGTTTTTTTCTTGGTGTGGGGGTTGGTACTGGGGAATTGAACCCGGGGCAATGTACCTCGGAGCAAACCCCAGCTCCTTCCTTTTAGTTTTTGAAACAGGATCTTGCTAAGTTGTTTAGGCTGACCTCAAATCTGCGATCCTGTCTCAGCCTCTCAAATACTGAAATTACAGGTGCACTTCACCACGCCCTGCATACTTGGTGCTTTTCTCGTGTAGCTTTTAATATTATTTCATTATCTTGTCATTTGGTCAACTTAACTATAGTATATGATAGAGAAGTGCGTTTCTGGTCATGCCTTCTTGGGGTTCTAAATGCCTCCTGACCCTGGATGTTCCTGTCTTGCCCAAGATTGGGGAGATTTTCTATTATGTGACTGAATACATTTTTGATGTTTCAATGCCATCAACATGTAAGTTCATCTACCTCTAGTATTAAAATGTTCAGGCTTTTGATATTTTCATGATGTCCAAGAGAACATAAATGTCCTCTATGTTCTTATTTTTGTTGTTGTCTGAATGTATTATTTTTTACAGGGTTGTCCTCAAACTCTGATATGCTTTTTTTTTTTTTTTTTTAACTTTATCTAGACTCTGAGAGTTTCAAGTGAGGGTTTCTCTAACTTACTAGGCTTTTTCATTTGCAAGATTTTTATTTGGTTCTTTCTCAAAGTATCTATGTAGCAAGGAAACCCTTCAGGATTGAGGGCCAAACAAAACAACGAGGCGGGCAGAAGTGGAAAAATGAAGAGCATTCATGAGAGACAACTTGCTATAAAAATATGTGACACGAACTTCTTGAGGCGGAAGTGAAATAACACAAGAGGGAAGCACGAACTTCAGGAGTAAAAGAAGAGTGACAAAAATGTAAGCGTTTGGATTTAACTGTGATCGGTATCATGTCGCTCTGAAATCCCTTAAAGTAAGCTTTAGGGTAAAAATTATACAGTCGGAGAGGGTGGTGTTTAATGCCTATAAAGGCAGTCTGAGTGACAACTGTAACAAAAAGAATGGCGGGTAAAGTAATTATGTCTGTAAGGTTGCTGCATTTATTTAACTGGTAAAATACTGATTCTAATAGACCATGAAATACTCAGTGTAATTTCCACAACAGCTGAAAAGCAATGCCAAACTCACTCAAGAAAAAAACTGCATCACCTCAGTACCTAAAGGATGTAAAGGCATCAGGAAAAACGTTCCAATTCAGGGTTCTGTGCGTACTCCAGCCTGGCTTTTCTGAGTGAAATACTTGGGAATAGGATTGTGGGAGGTGGGGTAAGAAAGCCCTCCCAGCGCACATGCTCTGCACCTCAGCTGCACGGAGGAGCCCGCACCTCTGTTCTCTGTGGCTGTCCCCGCCAGCGCCCCAGGGTAAGAGCAGGACACACAGGTGCCCATCCTCATGCCGCCTCTGGCAGCACCCTGGTGTGGCCACGGTTCAGCTGGGATCCCTGGTCCCCAGCAGCGCCCGTCTGCCGTGAGGGATGGGCGGGAAGCACCCTGGAGAGTGCCTGACCGCTGAAGCCTGACCACAGGCGGGCAGAGGGGTCCATGCAATGGGAATATCCCCTTGCCCTCCAGCCCAGCATGCTCCAGTCTCACCAGGAGATTCCAGAGCCTCACTGGGTCCAGGCTGTGGATCCTCATCCTCAGCCCTCCCTCTTCAAAACTGAGCACCGCACTTTTGCCCAGGCGGCCACGTGCTGGCTCTGCCCTTGGTGCCAGCCCCTCAGCTGGTGTCAGCAGGCACGTCAGCTCCACACCCGTTGTCCCGCATGGGGGTGGTCCCCATGGGCGCTGGCTCCTCTTCCCAGCCTCTCCTCCCGGGGCCTCCCGCAGGCTCCAGTGGGAGCTTTCTCCCCTCCACGCAGGCAGCGACCCTGCACAGCACAGCCTCTGCCTCGGGCACCTCCAGCAGGCGGGGGTTGAGGACCAGCCGCTCCCACACAGGGTTAAAACGCGCTTCTAACCCTGGAGCCCCCGTCCAGCCCATCCCAGGGGGCCCTGATGGGAAGCGGCACGGGGCCCCCACCACCCCCGGCTCTCTCCAGTCTGGAGTCCTGGCGGTTCCAGCTCCAGCTCCGGCTCCAGCCATCACTGTGGGCCAAGCAGCCCTGCGCCCTACAGCACGGCCAGCCCTTGGGAATTCCGTTCGTAAGACTCCCACCTCAGGCTCCCGTGTCAGCACGGGGCCAGTCCCTGATGCCAGCCAGTCTGTGTTTCACCGGGGTCATCAAAACCTCTAGGTCGGCAGTGGCCACCTGCAGGCTCAGGGCTCCTGCCACCAGTACTCCTCCCAAAATAGGCATCCCGCTCAACATCCCAGGCCGAGGCCCAGCCCCCTCGAAGCTGCAGTATCAGTGGGACCAGTTGGCTCGGAGACATCAGGCCTGGGGAATTCTGTTCCCAAGAATCTCACCTCGGGCACAGTGCCGGCACATGGCCAGTCCCTGATACAAGGCAGTCTGTGTTTCTCCCAGGCCCATCACAAAGCTCTATGTCGGCAGCTGCCAGCAGCAGGCCCAGGGCTCCTGGACCAGCACTCCTCCTCAAAAGAGACAGTCCTGCCCGACATCGGCGAGGAGAGGCCCAGCCCCAAAGCTGGCGCAGGACCAGCGGGATGTGGGGGGACACAGTTGCTCCCAGATCTCATATCTGCCTTTGAGAGATATGTCTGTCAATATCCCAGAGAAGAGGCATCCCAAGCACAGACACCGCTCTAAGGGAAGCTTGAGTCTGAACACCCTTGGGTCCCCTAGCCAGAGGCCTCTGTGGTGACCAGGGGACCCAGCACTAAGGGTAACCCTGTGCTGGGAGCCTCTGGTGCCCAACTTTTAAAAGTCCCATCGCCAAAGGCCCGCCCACTGCCATCAATGCTGGGCCCCACAATGGGCGGCCTGGCTCACCATCGGCCAACCAGGGCGCAGCCTCCTCGAGGGTGTCAGTGGCACCAAGGGGACCTGAGAGGACACAGCTGCCCCCAGGTGTCATACGAGCCTTTCAAGCGCTAACCATCAAATCACACAGAAGAGGGACCCCACGCACCAAACACCGCAATGGGGGAATCGTGGGCCTGAACACCGGTGGCCCCCCTAGCCAGAGCCCCTCTGTGGTGACCAGGGGACCCGGCACTAAGGGTGACCCCACACTTTGAGCCTCTGGTGCCCAAACTGTTAGTGCAACCCCCCCAGAAGTCCACCCAGGCAGAACAACACATAACAGACCAGTGCAGGCCTTTGCCTTGCTCACTCTTTCCCCAGGGGTTTCCTAGAGTCCGCAGGAGAACCATGATCTGTGCAAACACACTCAGCCTGATCTGCGCCTCACAGTGGTTTCTTTTCTCTAATGCAGGTAGGCTCCAGGAAATGGAGAAATGGTGCGTATTCGTGAATCATTCGCTGTCTGAAGGCACAAGCTAGCAGAGATGTGGAAATACCGGCTGTCTTTTGTCTGGAGCGCCTCCACGACCAGAGGCACCTGGTGGGATGAGGATGGGGAGTTTAGTGCCAGGAAATGATTTTCCAAGTAGCAGCCCCTGGCCATATGCCTACAATCCCTGGGATCAGCTGTGTTCTCTTTACAGGGTGTCAGTTTGTGTGCATCAGGGTATGTCTGTGTGTGTTTCCCCTAGAAAAATATCTTGACTGCCCACCACAATTTCCAGTGGCACACATTTGTGCTTCTCGGGCCCTCAGAGGGCTTCCTGGGGAGGGGACTGTCCTATCCGGGGTCCGGGACTGAAAGGTGGAAGAAAAAGCACGGTTTAGGATGTGGGACCTGCTCTTAGTCCAGGCATCTCCTCCAGAGACTCCACTTTGTCCTACGATTAAACTTGGGGTGTGGAGGTTTGAGAGAGAGTGAGGGGAGCTCCT